>JAUMHN010263455.1:0-19413 GCA_032360265.1 Heliamphora ciliata | reverse complement strand
TTGGACAATAAGTATATCTTTTTCTTGAGACTTGATAAAAAGAGTTGTATCAATTTTTTCTCTTGAAAACTCATTTTCAATCAAGAATTTACTAAGCCTTTTATACCAAGCTCTTGGTGCTTGCTTCAAACCATAAAGAGCCTTGGTGAGTTTATAAATATGGTTTAAAAAATCAAGATTTTCAAAACCAGGAGGTTATTTCACAAAAACTTTCTCAAAAATAAAACCATTTAGAAAGACACTTTTGACATCTATTTGATAAAGTTTAAAATTTTTAAAGTATACAAAAGTAAACAACATCCTAATGGCTTCAACCCTAGCCATCGGAGCAAAAATTTTATCAAAATCGATGCTTTCTTCTTGATTATAATCTTGGGCTACCAATCAAACATTGTTCCTAAGAATTACACCATTTTCATCTATTTTATTTCTAAAAACCCATTTTGTACCAATGATGGAGTGTTCCTTAGGTCTTAGGACTAAAGTCCAAACTTTGTTTCTTTTAAATTGATTTAACTCTTCTTGCATAGCCAAGAGCCAAAACTCATCATTTTTAGTTTCCTCAAAATATTTTGGTTCAGTCTGAGAAAGGAATGCTAAGTTATCACAAACATTATGTGGGGAGGATCTAGTTTTGATACCTTGAGATGGATCACCAATGATCTAGTTTTTTGGATAACCATAAGCATACCTCCATTCCTTAGGCAAATTTGAATTTCCTTGATTGGGAGTACCAACAACCCGTTTGACTTTATTTTGCTACACATTAGTAGCTTCCTTGTGATTTGGCTCTTCTTGGTCTTTAATAAAGATGTCTTCAATACCTTTTTCTATGTCAACCAAGTTATCTTCACAAAATTCCTTAGAAAAATCGAGGTTAGTTTCATCAAATACAACATGAATAAATTCTTCAACAACTAGGGTCCTTTTGTTAAAACTTTATAAGCTTTACTAGATATAGAATACTCAAAGAAAATACCTTCATCAAATTTAGCATCGAACTTGTCCAAAAGTTATTTGTTATTATTCAAAACAAAACATTTGCACCCAAAGGCACAAAAATAGTTGATGTTAAGTTTTCTTTCATTCCATAGCTCACATGGAGTTTTCTTAGTATAACCTCGAATCATGGCTCTGTTTACAATATAGCAAGCTGTGTTTATAGACTCAGCCCAAAAGTTTCTTGGTATATTATCTTCATAAAATATGGTTATAACCATTTCTTCCAAAGTCTTATTCTTCCTCTCAACAACACCATTTTGTTGAGGGGTTCTAGAAGCAGAGAAGTTATGGTCTATACTGCTTTTATCACAAAACTTTTCAAAATCTTTGTTTTCAAATTCTCTACCATGATCACTTCCGATACTTATGATTTGAAAACCATTTTTATTTTGAATTTTTAGAGACAATTTTGAAAAAACAGCAAAAGTTTCATCTTTATGAGCTAAGAAAAACACCAGAGTGTATCTAGAAAAATCATCAACAACAACAAAAACATATTTTTTACTTCCAAGGTTAAGAGTTCTTGTTAGACCAAATAAGTCTATCTGCAATAGCTATAAAGGCTTAAAAGAAGAAATTATCATTTTGGATTGAAAAGAACTTCTAACTTACTTGCCTTGTTGACATGCATCACAAACTGTCTTTTTCAAACTTAATTTGTGGTAAACCAATCATCAATTCATTTTTCAAAAATTTTGAAATCAAGTTCATGTGAGCATGTCTAAGTCTTCTATGGCACAACCAACTATTATCACTCAAGGTAGATAAGCACTTTGTGTTATTTTAGAAAGGTCATTTTGATTGAAAGTGTAAACATTTTCATGCATATGACCCTTAAAAATCACTTTGTTGTCAATTGAGTTTTCAATAACACACTTGGCATGATCAAAGATAACCTTGTGGCCTTTAACATGAAGTTGACTTATGCTAAAAAGGTTATGTTTCAAACCATCAACAAACAAAATATTTTTAATAGAAGGAGAATGAATTTTACCAATACAATCAATTCCTATGATTTTGCCCTTGTTATTGTCACCAAATGTGACAAATCCTCCATCTTTATGCTTGAAAGAAGCAAATGTTGATTTGTCACCTGTTATATGTCTTAAGCAGGCACTATTAAGATACAACATCCCTTCCTTGAATGAGAACTTGAGATAAGGTATCGAACGATTTTCAAGGGGGAAAGCTTCTCTCTCTAGAGGAAACTCGCCCCAAGATTTTCCCATGGTGCTCGTAGTACAATCGTTTCTATGAAGCTCTCATTTGGGCCAGAGTGAGCTTAGGCTTTGAACCTGATGTAGTAAGGTGGATTACGAGGTGCACATAGCTGGGATGTAGTGTGAAATGCAGCGTGTGACTTCTTTTATGCGATGCAACCCATGTTCTGTCCCTTTGGTCTATCAGCGAAGGTTGGTGTTTCTTGTTTCTTTTGTGTTAATGGAGTATATTTATCGCAGTCAAACGGGTTTTTTAGTTCGAGGCCTAAAATCCAGAAATGCTTTATGCATATTTAAGAAGGTTTAGGTGTTATATGCTTTACAAATCTGGTTTGGTTTAAAGAAAATCTGTTGGTTTGGTGGTGTTATGGTAGCTTGTGAGTTCTCTTCATCCAGTTATCCTTATGTTTTAAGCATAAATATGGTTGAGTATTTTGAGATATGTCCAGATGAGCTTGTTGGTGGTAGTTCTTGCCTGTTTTGTTATGAAATCAGTTCTGGCTCCCAAGATCCATTTCTCTTAGATTTGGTTTTGGAGTCGCACTATCCATGGCATTGGTTTTATGAAGAAGGAAGAAACCCAGTTTTTAACGAGGTTTTGTAGATCCTTCAATAATGATAAAATAGGTTTAAACTTGGTTGTTTGAAGACTAGTTTTTAATTAACAATAGATTCAAAGGTAGAAGATGATGTTGAGCACGCGCAGGTTAGCGTTTGGCCATTATCTGATTGTGCAAAGTGTTTTGGGCAGAGTGGCACCAGATACTACACCACTGGTATTAAGAAATCGCAACTAGGAAGGCTACTTGTGCAGGTCTGCAACAGTGGGTTAATGATGCCAATTTTTTGGTATTGGGTATATCGTGGGCTATCTGATAGATGGTTTGCACATTGTGGGGCCCATATTGTTTGCTTATTTACCGTAAATGTGGGCCTCGATGGTACTGTTGTGGAAAGGTTATGCCTGCTGTGTGGTCAGGTTTAGGAAAGTTAGGCTGTGTGGTTTATCTTAAACCATGGGCTGCACATGGGTGGTGTTGTAACTGTTGTGGTGGGACCCAAAGAGTTTTATGATCAAAAATTAAAGATTGCTTATATGTAACAGAACTTAAAGATTTGGACTGAGAAATCACCTGTTCGACGAAGTTGCTATGTTCGGTGCTATAGGTCCTAGCAGTTTGGTTTATTTACTCTAAATGGGAATGATGACTAATGTAAACCGTGGGTGGTATAAAGATTATGAATTTGTGTGGGTCACTCCCCACTATGAAGATATGGAGTTTTATTATATGAAAGAATGTGGGACCCCCTATAACGGTTGCACACGTGTACTCCTTTTGTTCTAGGTCTCTTGGATAACTCTATGGTGCCTCCTGTCAGAAGTTCTTTCATTTCTTTTAGCTTGAACTTTCTTAGAACCTATCTTATCCACTCTTTTCTCTGGGAAGTGTGTTACCAAATTGAGGAACTGAGTTTTCTTTGGGTTTTAAGAAGCTACTTGCACTTCTGACTGGATACAATGGTGTGGAACTTTTGGTGGTATTTTAGCAGGGTTTAGTTGATGGTCTGTTTCATCTAGATCGGATGGTAGAGTTTTTCTCTAGGATGGCTTATATTCCAGTGTTGTTCTACCCATTGGGTTTTAAGAACCATCAGAGTTTTTCTCTTATCTGGATTTTCCAGTGTTGTTCTACCCATAGCTTTTACTGACTTGTTGGGGCTCCCACCACTTTTGTTTGGCGACACTGTGCGCAGGGGAAGTTGGTATTTTGCTTTGGCAGGATTTGCGCAGGAGTTTTCAGGGCTAATCTATCTGTTGCTTCCTTTGGCTGGCTAGGGGCCCATCTATCTCTGGCACTTTACTCATAGACCTCTGATGGTTCTCCTTCGGTTGCCTTTGGACCTTTGTTTTGATCCTTGTGGTTTTGTTGTTTGAATCTTTATTTGGTTTGGGAGGTCTCTTTACTTCCCTTGCACAGGATACGTTTGGGTACCTGCTTGGTACTCAGATTGGTTTGGGTGCAAAGTTGGGTTAGTGACGAAGTTGGTTAGTGCTGGCCTTCTCTCTCCTCACTGAGGTTTCCCTTGGGTCTGTTCTATCTCCTGCTTCCAAATGCCGTGGTTAGAGAACCAGCTTCTTTTGACCTCTTGAGCTTTTGAGGTTTTGATTTTTTCTCAGCTTTATAGAGCATCTTCTAGAAAGACTTCTGAGGAGAAGAAATCTCTTCTCTTGTTCGAGGGTTAGAGCCTTTTGAGGAGCCAAGCTTTAGCAGGTTTGAGGTGAATATTGGGTTTGGACGACCAGTTCTGCTTGTCAGATCTCTTGTTTTCTCTTGTTCTTGTTTGAATTTTGAAACCTATTACTCTTCAAGGAGCCGATCTTCAGCAGGGACTAGGAGTTTTCGGTATTTTGGCATGCATATTGGTTTTGTCTTTTATTTTGTATGTTGGTGTTTTCCTATTCATGCGGGTCGTGCATGGAATTTGCTTTATTAGGCAATTTCCCCTGCTGTCAAGCGGGGGTTGGGTGTTTTTTGTTGAGTATGTTGTTTGGTTCTGTTTATTTATCTTAGGTAGTCTTGTTGATAGGAGGTCTTCTCCTAAATGTTAGTCGATGTAATTACCTGTGGTATGCTTCTTATAAACATGTACATTTTTTTTCTTTTATGTTTCAATTAATTATCCAAGAAAAAGGACTTGAGACACACCTGCAAATAAACTCAAGTTTTTATCTTTGGTGCCCAAACTTTTTTGGGTCCTTTAGTGTTACCCAAACTAAAGTGTGTGATTTTTTATGTGGACAGTGTGTAACAGTGTGTTCATACTCATAACAATGAAAACAAATATCATTGGAATGATTTGAGGATGCTTTGACCAAAATATTGCTCAAAAACTTTTGTTTCTTCTTTGGATGGTATCCAATACCAGCTTTGTCAAAAACACATTTTTGCATCCCAAGAAATTTGTCCAAGTTTTGTTCTTCAAGAGTAAACCTATGCACAATTTTTGTAAGGTCTTCAACCTTCTTATTTGAAACTTGATTTTCATTCTTTAAAGAAATCACTTGGTTTGATAGCACACATTTTTCTTCTTTTAAAGTTTCAATTTTAGAAGATGAGGAAAGAACCTGTAACGACCCAATTCGGACCGTAGTTGTAACAACTCAATTTGTAACAACCCATATAATGGCCCAACTCAAACCCTAGCACTAGCGACAGTTAGCCGACGAGATCTTAAGTCACTAGAAGATCAAAAACCCATTCGCGGCCTAAAAATCCTAATTTGATCTAGAAATCCTAAAAAGACTAAATGCTCAAAGGCAAAATCCTAATAGTCAAAGAAGACTCCTAGCATCTTAAATTAAGTAAATAATATGAAATATAAAATTAAAATTAAAATTTCTCACAATTAGGGTAAAATAACCATTTTACCCCTAGTATACCAAAAAGTCTTAAAAATTTAAAATTTGATACATGAACACCCTAAATCAAATATTTAAGTACAATTAAGTAGTAAAAGACAAAATAACTTCAAAAATAATAAGAATACCCCTCGTGGCTGGTTTTCTTTGAAAAATGTGCCAAAAAGTAACTTTTTATTCTTTTTAAGCTTAAAAAGATGAGAAAAGTGTCAAATCAAATATTATGACGATCCAAGACTTATTAAACATGTAATATACACAATAATATGGTATTATAGGTTAACAAAAGTAAACAAATCATTATTGAAGTTCATACACACTAAAATAAGTCAAAAAGTCATATCTTGTCAAAATAACATAATTTAACTTAAAAACCTACACCTATTTAATCAATTGCTATCAAAATTATGATAGTTCATGAGAATACTAAATTTATTATAAATTTACTAAAATAATATATTTTAATAGGTAAAGACACCAAAAAGTCACACCAAATTAATTTTTAAGGCACTTTTTTGCACAGAATGGCACAAAAATCGACGTAAAACCCCAAGATTGATGTAAAATCAGATTTTTATCTCCCAAACTGAACCTAGCTAACTTCCCACATGCCAAAATCTGAAATACATCTCTAAAAAATTGCACCAAGTCACATCACCCATGTGAAATGAAAACAAAATGACTCAAAAGTTATTATGATGTTCCCTAAGCCCTTGCCTATATAAACAAGCCAAACACCACCCTATTCCTCCGTATATTTTGGTCAAGAGAGGAAAGGAGTTCAGATTTTTCATTTTTCTTGAGAGTTATGTAAGTTGAGAGAAGAAATAAAAAGAAAAAGAAGAAGGGTTCAAGAAAAAAAGGTCTTTGGAGACCATAGTGCATAAAGCTAAGTCCCCTAGTCATCAACCATTCTTTATGCTCTCAAACAAGTAAGTAAAACCTCAAGACCTTATTTCTAATACCACCTAAAATATACCTCAACTGATCTCTTTAAACACTTCTAAGATCGAGAACTGAAAACAAACCAAAAAGGTGCTGTAGTTAAGAAAGAAGGGTTGTTGTGTTTTTGAACGATATGAGATGTGGTTGTGTGCTGTTATTCTTTAGTTTGATGATTTAAATGGGTTCTATAATTTTGATATTCATACATAGAACACATGCATGCAAAGAAATGGGACAAAACCTTGACATATCATAAGTAGGAGACTTGAACATATAAGGACCTAATTTTTGAGTACTTTAACATTTCTGCCATGATCTATGGAACTTAATAACTCAACGTAGAAACTTGATCTAAGAATGTTCTTTATGTCCTGATCTAGATTTTTGTGTTATCGTTCATCTAAAGTTGGTTTGAACTCATTTGAGTGAGTAGAACTCGAGATATTGCAATTCTACCAAAGTGTGTCGTTTTCAGACCAGCCAACAATACCGGCCTAAACACTCTAGTTTCAAATCCAATCCGAACTTTGGTCAAAACATAAAAATTGTAGATAACATGTATATATAGCTACTCACCAAATATGAGCCCAAACTATTGAGGTTTGATAGGTCAAAAATACTTTGAAACTCTCTGTTGTGGTTCAGCCATTAAAGGACACTTCTATCATATATTTCTGTATAGCCAAAAACTCCTATTTTTAGTGACTTACTCCAAACGGGATCTTCATGAATATTGTAGGTAACATATTGAAGTATGTTTTGTCCAAAAATCAGACCTAGATGCCTCGGAAAAGCCCCTCAAACCCATTTAAAACTCTCTATCCAAAATTGGTTCTGCTGATGGTTTGGCAGCTGATAAAACCTATTTTACAAAATGGCTTATATCTCGAACTTGTTTCAAACAACCACCCCTAGCACCCTTCATACGACTTGTAGGGGACATGTTAATATAAAACATATCCAACAATGGGCTCACTTTGACTTGATTTGATACCCCAAACCCCTGTCCAACTAAAGCACATTTTCTATTAAAGATCAACCAAAGTGTTGAATCATTTTCGCTTAGAATGTTTTATTCACCCATTTGCCTTAGGTTTTGATCTTAGTGTTAAATATAAGTGTTGTAGGAAATATTTTTATCTAATTGGTGTTTAAAAATCATAACTTGATTGTAAGTCTAGATGCCCCAAAACCCTGTCGACCCTTTAAATTTAATACTTTAACTTGGCCTTAAAGTTGCTATGTGTATGTTTGAGTACCCTTTTGTTGTGAGAACCAAGTTTGTATTTTTATTGATTTAAATTAGTTGATTAGTATTTTTAAGTGAATGTACGATGATTAGAACTCATGCTATCAAGTTTGAATTGTATCTTGATAATTGTAACTTACGCCTCACACAGTTGTACTTATGCTTAGTGAGTTGTACCATCAATTTTGTCATGCTATATATAGTTGTACTTATGATCCATATTATACATCATAGACATTGTCACTTGCATCCTAGCATATTGGAATCCATCTGTATAAACCGTTATTGAGATGGGTTATGTTGAATTGTCCTTCTTGGTTCGAAGTTTAGGGTGCCTCTGGTTGTCATTTTTGTAAATATTTTGGGATGTGTTACCCTTGTACACCCTGGGTGTCCCCGGTGTTATAAATTTGGTTTATACACCCTGGGTGCATTTTCGGTGCTTGAAGTGGTTTATCATGGATATTATTGGACACCGTGGATTCGTCGTTAACATTCTAGTTTTAATGGGTTAGAATTTGGATTGACACCGGTGGAGGCATCACGAATCTTAAGGTGGGATAAACCACTTATTATATGACTAATTGATTGACTACAGAAATTTTTTGGCCTAGAGGATGGCGCAGACCCCACGCCGTTGCCATTGAGTAAAACAACTACGGCATGAAACCCGGTGTAACTTTGGAATTTGGGGGTCATTTTGAAAATTGTTCAAAAATAAAGAATTCAAAGAATGTTTAAAAAAATCTTTTAACAACTTGAAAACTAAATTTTGAAAACCCCTTTTGTTGAAAATAGAGTCGCCACTTAATTTTTGAGAAAAACTAAAAAAAACAAAATTGGTTACTGATCTTTAAAACGTTAACAAGAGAAAGAGGATTCGGGGGTTAAGTTACGAATCGGAGAAGGTGTTAGGCACCCCGTTCGTCCAACCATAAGAATGACCTCTACTAATCATCATTGGTTCTTTAACATAATTTCTCAAATGCATGCAAATAAAGAAAATGAGAGTGAAGAGAGAACATTCAAAATCAAGTATAAAAAATACATAAAATATGTACATAGCACTCTAAATCAAGACAAATAAGAAAATAAAATTCTAAGTCCTATGGCATGCAATTTCTATCTAAAGGATACATGAAACATACCCATATGCAATATTGATTAAACTAGCATGATTTCAAAGCAAAAGAACAAGACATATGCTAAAAGATGTTAAAACTACCTAAACATAAATTGCTAACGAAAATGAACTACACAATTTTTTAATAAGATAATTGAATCCTAAACTAATATGTACAATATGCATGTTGTCAAATTATCTAAAAAATTTATAAAGTATGTAAGAATCTTATTTTAGAAATCAGAACAATAAAACATAATAACAAACATTTTGTATTAACAAGCAAACATTTGAAATTTTTAATTTGAAGAGGAAATGTGTAAAAAGAAAAGCTTACAAAAGATTGATTAAGCCAAAATAAGAAGATTTAGAAAATGCTTCTTAATAAAAGAAGATCAAACTTATTTACATTTTATTTTTGCAAAAAAAATAAAAGAAAAAGAAAAGAAAGGGAAAGAAAATAAAAAAAAGAGTTTTAATTTTATTAAAAGTGAAAATTAGTTTGAAAGTTTTTTTGTGATTTTTGGGTTTAAGAAAAGAATAATAAAATAGGTGCTAAAAAAAGGTGAACATAAATAAAAAAAAGAAGAAGAAGAAAGCGGAGTTTTATAAGAAAGATAAACACTACTATTAAAAGAAAAATAAATAAATGCTTAGAAAAAAAAATTACACTAATATTGAAAGGAAAAAAAAAGAAAGGAAGAGAAAAAAAAAAGGGTGGTGGAATATTATGAGAAATTTTAAAGAAAATAAGATACTAGAAAAGAAAATTACACTAAGAAAAAGAAAAGAAAAAAATAAAGTTACAAAATTATCATTACACTAATGCTAAAAAGAAAATAGACATTAAATTAAAAGAAAAGAAAAGAAGAAGGAAAGTAAATGTTTGAATATTAAAACAAAACTATGAAAATAAAAGAATATTAACCTAATATTATAAGAAAGGAAAATGAAATAAATGGTATATTGAAAGGAAATTACATTAAAGAAAAAGAAATGAAACATTAATATTGAAAAAAAGAAAAAATAAATGGAACATTAGAAATAAAGATAAAATCTACATTATAAAGAAAAAAAGAATGATTGTAACACTACAAGAAAATTAAATTACATTAAAAGAAAAAGAAATTGGAATGCACTAATGAATGAAATTAATACTCAAAGATTAAAAGAGATTAATTATAACTATTTTAATTATCAAATATGAATATAGTATTGACAACTATATCTATATGGATGTAAGTGTATATTATTACAACAATTAACAATATTAATTAGTTATAATTGTCAAAATATATTTGCACTATTTAATGAGTTTACTAAACTTAATGTAAGTAAATAAGTAAAACAACTAAATTCAAGTGAACAAGTTAAGCAAAATTAAACAAACAAAAAATGTTCTTTATAAATGAGTTAAAACGAATATGTAAGCAATTGTAAAATGAAATAAATAGCGAAATAATCGAATTAACCCGATCACTCCAAAGAGGTAGGAAATGAAGTTAGAAAGACCGAGGATCCAAACAAATATCTAGATCGCTAAAGAATCCTCAAGTCGGGGAATGTGGGTGAGCAATTTGATCCTCAGGCGATGATCCATGCTAGGGTTTGGGACTATCGAAGGCTCGGATCTCGGTATGTCGGCAGAGTTTTGGTGTTGGAGCTCGAAATTATTCAGCGACTCGGCAGAGCTTCTCTCACTAAACCTCTTTATCAAATTATGTCCTTGAAAACGTACCAGAGGTATGATATTTATAAAGTTTATCAGCCAATGAGATGCTGCCACGTTTTAGGGACACGTCAGGCCATTCAGAGTTGGCGGTCGCCACAATCCATGTTGGCGGTCGCCATGTTTTTGAAAGATTCCACGAAGTTCTATGGCAGTCGCCATGATGGAAGTTGGCGATCACCACTTTAGGAGTTGGTGGTCGCCACTTTTAGTTAGGGTTTCTACAAAGTTCTATGACGGTCGCCATGAAGAAAGTTGGCGGTCACCTTACTTGGGCAGCAAGTTTCTATGATTCGTCAAAATTTCATTGGTTTGAAGGTTTTGGGTTCAAATACCGAGCTTGGATCACTTTTCGAGGATCGAACTAAGGCACTATTCCACCTATTTTCATCATCGGATTCGCCTAAGAATGGGCGGGGTCAAATTGGGGTGTCTATAGTTTCCCCTCTTTGATATATCTTGTATAGCAACGCGTGAAGTAGGTTATATCAAAGATCCAAAGACAACAACCATTTGACCGAGCCATCAATCTTAGGCCACAAACACACAATCATGTATATGATGTTGGTCGTACTCGAATTTTCATCGAGCTACCTACGTACCCTTTTGTTAGGGATCAAACCAGAACGTAGTTCATGGGGCAAGATGCAAGGATCTAAGATAAGAAATATGATGCATGACAAGTATAGTGTAATGCAGACATGTATAAAGAAAGATATCAATCAATTTTAGGTCGTGAAAGAACCGATGAGTCAGTTTAGGATCTTGAAGAGGACCGAGGAGTCAGTTTAGGGTCGTGAAGAGGACCGAGGAGTCAGTTTAAGGTCGTGAGGAGGACCGACGAGTCAGTTTAGAGTCGTGAAGAGAACCGACGAGTCAATTTTGGGTCATGAGGAGGACCGAGGAGTAAGTTTAAGGTCATAAGGAGGACCGACGAGTCAGTTTAGGATCGTGAGGAGGACCGACGAGTCAGTTTAGGGTCATGAGGAGGACCGACGAGTCAGTTTATGGTCATGAAGAGGACCAACGAGTCAAGCTAAGGTCGTGAGGAGGACCGACGAGTCAATTTAGGGTCATGAGGAGGACCGACGAGCCAGTTTATGGTCATGAGGAGGACCAACGAGTCAGGTTAATGTCGTGAGTAGGACCGACGAGTCAGTTTAGGGTCATGAGGAGGACCAACGAGTCAGGTGCCAAATTGATAGGTTAAGTCAAGATCTGAGAATGTGGGACTTGGAATTAGGTTTATTGGAAGTGAAATTGAAATAATCAGAAGCCAAGCCACAGATGAGAATTTGGATTTATCGGGAAGAAAGATTGCAAGTTAAGATCTAAAAAAATTCAGAACGAGGCGCGAGATAAAAATAATTAAAAACCAAATTACGGTTTAAAATTAAATTTGTCTAGGAGGAGAGTCACATACAAAAAAAAAAATTTTTGAGGTAAATTATTATTATTATTATTATTATTATTATTATTTTTGAAAATCATTTTTGAAGTCAAAGGAAAACACACACACATATTAAAGTCACCCCAAACATGCCTTACAAAACCCTAGAAACTCGTGATGGCAAATTGATACAGAGCCGCCAACTTTGGAGTTAAGTTGGCGATCGCCATGACGTAAAAGACATGACCGTAGACAAGTTGGCAGTCGCCACGCTGTTTCCCTTCTGACACGACGGCCACCGGGTAAAAAACCCATTCGACATGGCGGTCGCCATGTGTCGTTTGGAAAACCTAGCAGTCGCTCACTATAGAAGTGGCGACCTCTATCTTGGGATGCGCACCAGGCCCTTTAAGGCGCGCAAGATGGCTTCATTCTCCCATTCCTACTCTCTCTCTAGCGTTTCTGTTCTCACTCGCCCCTCTCCAGCCTTTTGTGCTTCCAAGCATTCTTTTTCTCTTTTCTTGCTTCTTAGCTTCTCATTCTTTCTTCTTGCTTCGCAAGATGTTTACCCTTCATTTCGTGATCCCGTTCCTCTTTATAGCGGGCCAGGGCCAGGAGGACGATGATCTTGGGGCACAACAGGGCCCTTCTGCCACTAGGGGCTCCTCCATGGGTGTCTCTCCTACCAGTGGGGTTACTTCCACTGCTGCAATGGACGCTCTTGTACTCGAGGCGGAGCTTGCCTCCCGTCGTGTTGCTGAGGAGGCGCGAGCAGCGGCTGCGGCGCAGGCGGCTGCAGATGCTGCTGCTGAGGCCGCGGTGGCTAACTTCTTGGATCCCGACGCTGGAGATGGCCGTCCGGCACCCTTCGACCCGCACACCTACGCTCCTCTACCTCATCGCGTGGTTCCACATGGGATGAGACGCTACGAGCCTCCAGATGGCGTGGTAGCTGTTGACGTTCTTCTGCGAGAGCCTGACCACCACATGTCTCGTCGACGCCCATCAGTAAGTATCATGTCCCTACTGTTTCAATACCAAAGCACGAAATATCAAACGTAGACGCGTGCCTAAGATCCCCCATATGATGACGATGATGATATTGATGATTATTTTGATGTGTTGAATGATTTTGATGATGTGGATGTTGATTGATGATCGGGATTTGAACCTATTTTAAGTACCTTTGCAATGGAGATTAAAATAGTAGGGACACTAGAATTTTTGAATAAACAGTGAAAAAGAGGTAATTATTTTAGTGCAACGCACAAAAGAAAAAAAATGAAAATTAAGGGGGAGAATTTTTGTTTTTGTGTTTGGGGCATGAAAACAGAGGTGGTTTTCAGAAATTCTAAAAAAGTTCAGAGGCAATTTTGTCAAAAATTTTAAAATTTGGGACAAATTTTTCTTCAAACTTTTGAATTTTAAGGGGGCATTTTTAGGAAAATTTTTAGAATTCTTAGAAAATTTGAAAAGAATCTTATAAAATTGGGGCAAATTTTAAGAGAAATCCTGAAAATTTTTAGAAATCTTTAGAAAATCTTTAGAAATTTTAAGAAAAGTTTGAAAAGTTCGAGAAAAAAAAAATCTTAGAAAATTTTGATTAAAATTTTAAGAAAATTTTAGAAATTTTTAGAAAATCCTAGAAATTTGAAAATTTTTTTATAAATTTGAGAAAAATCCTAAAAATTTTTAGGAAAATTTTAGAAATTTCTAGAAAATCTTAGGAATTTTTAAAATTTTTAGAGAGTTTTTTTTTACTCAAAAAGATAGAGATTTGCCTGGTACACCGGGGCTTAGGCTGCCTAGTTTTCTAGAGCTTGAGAGAATCGAAGGGTCGTCACCTACGCACGAACCTTGGGTTTTGATTTCAGATATTTCTTTACGCTTGTGCTCACCCGATCTTCTCTTTACGTATCTTTTATTTGTCCTCTCTTCACAGGCTGGTCACTACGTCCGAGGTTTCGGAGGTTCAGCCTCCGAGGAGGTGTTGGAGTGGTATGATGCCCTCCCTGCTCCCAGCCAGGCTTATATTGATGCCTCCGGCTTTGCTCGCTTCATACCCTTATTGGGTAGGACGAGCAACGACCGAGTCTGGCTAACGGCCCTGGCGGAGCAGTGGTGGGATACCACCAATACCTTCCACTTCACCACATTTGAGGTTACTCTGATGCCTCTGGACTTCGCGCTGATTACTGGTATCCGAGTGGGCGGTGTCCTTGTTCCATTTGATCCTAATATTGCGCAGTCTGCTGATGCCCTGATGTACTTTTTTGGGGCCATTCCGGCGTAGATGGACAGAGACTGGGTCTGATATACCTGGTCTTTCGACCGTTTTCGACACTTCCAGTGCACCGAGCCTTGCCATTATGAGTGGGTCGCCTTGGGTTTTCTTATGTATATGTTCGGTACCTCCTTGTTTTCGAACAAGGAGAACACCGTTCATTTACACTACTTGGGCGGCCTAGCTCGTCTTGACAAGGTTTCTTCGTACGATTGGGGAGGCACTGCCCTGGCTACTCTCTACAACTTCATGCGGACCTTGACCCGGTTCCCCCAGGAGCTCAGCATCGGGGGATACTGGAGGGTCTGGGAGGTATGATTTAGTTTCTGCGGTTCTTCATCTATTTTTGTTATTTCTGCTTGTTGACATCTTCTTCTTTGCAGTTATGGACCTATGAGTTCCTCGGGCTTCACGTCCCGGTGAACTCTGCTGCAAACCCTCTGGTTATTCCCCGTGCAGGCCGGTGGTCCTGCGAGCTGAAGGGGAAGAAGGCCAGAGGGATGGACCTTGACCGATTCTGGGTGTCTTTGGACCTGCTGACCCCTGACCAAGTATCTTTGCTTATCATTAAATACACTGCTTTCTGTATTGTACTTCTTACTGCGCTGTTCACTGTATTGCACCGTACTGTTCTTTATTCTGTTCACTATACTGCACTGCACTGCACTGGGCACTGATAGCACACTGTTCATCATACTATATGTCTTACTGTTCTTTACTTTGAACTATCACAGGTCCACTGGGATGTCTAGAGAGCGGTAGAGGATCGGGCCGGCGCGGACCTGATACGCAGCCGCGACACTACTGCAAGTCGTATCATATTGGAGGGCCCATTTGGGCGGGAGTACTATTTGGGAGAGCGAGTGGTTCGCCAGTCGGTCGGCCTAGATGACTTTCGGATCCCGGTGGTTCCTCCGACCTGTATGTGCCGGACTGAGGATCTGGGCCCTGTTGACCTGCTACTGGAGACAGTGGGGACCCCAGCTATGGAGCTGCTCGTAGCGGAGGAAGATTATTCTGCCTGGGCCCAGGCTCATCTGATGGGACCACTAGGACCCAACCCGGTTGCCCTAGGAGGCAGGAGGCGAGGACAGCACCAGAGGCTGCTGATATTGGTGTTGTTGGTGCCGCTGCTGGAGCTGCTGGTGGAGTTGCTGGTGGAGTTAGGGCTAGGGCTGTTAAAGTACCTTGGACGGTGTCGTCCTTCATTCCTTGGTATCCTTTTGATATCCCCGTCCCTGTTCCTCTAGCCCCGGAGTTCCGGCCAGAGCATGCCCAGGTTTGACACTTTTCTCACTAATTCCTTTTTTCCTTTCTTTATTCGTAGACTGCTCAATTCTATTTTATTTCTTAACAAATGGATCAGGTTTGGCTGGATCGCCTCATGTTAGTGGTGAGCTGCTTGCGGACCCTTGTCCGCCAGCAAGATGTAGCCTTACGGGCAGCTGGGGTTCCATTCGTTCCCTTGCCAGTGAGTATCTCTTCTTGTGCCTTGTTGTCATATTCAGTACTTTATTCTTATTCCTACTTCTCTTTCAGGCACCGGTAACTGCTGCTGGTGTAGTACAGCCACCGGCCCCTGCTCAGCCTCTTGCCCCTGTTCCGGCACGTGGTCGTGGGTCCCGCGCTTCTTTCCGAGCCCGCTCTAGAGGATCTGCATCTTCTGCCCGGAGCCGTTCCTGAGTTGTCTCCTCCTCCTCTGGTAGTAACGACGGCGATGATTTTGACATACTTTTTGAGGACGACAGCTCGGAAGAGGCCGGTCCTTCTCGCCGAGTCCGCCCGAGGCATACATGAGAGAGAGAGGGAGCCCCCTTTTCTGCCCGTGCCCTAGTTTGATACATTTACGAGCCTTCGTGCCCCCATTTACCATTTTATTGGGCCTGGGTGCCCCAGTTATACTTTGATTCACTCTGTTACTTTTTGATGCATTTTGGGGTCTTTGTGCCATTTATTGCCTTATATTCATCTGCTTGTATGGTTCTCTTTTACTTTATTGCTCAAACTTTCATGGATGTATGGTTCAGATGCTACAACTAATACAGATCACACAAACTACTAACTAACCCACATCCGCCATGTTGGAACATGGCGGTCGCTATAATTCAACCTGGCGGTCGCCATTTTCCACAATTGTTAACCTAGCGGTCGCCTATGTCAACTCGGCGGTCGCCTAGTCAAATGAATGACGTCACTGTACTATGCTTTTTAGAGTTGGCGGTCACCACTTTCAAGACGGCGGTCGCCACTTTGAATGGGCCTTTTAGCAAATTTTCAATTTTTTACCTTTTTTAGCCTTATAAATACTGACCTAGAGGCTCCATTTACTGTTACTTACACTCAGATGGCTGCCACACTTTCTCCATGGATTGAGGCATTCTCCCACATTGAACGTTTAAACTTTGTGCCCTTTGGCCTTAATGCCCTGTTCTTATTGAGGACCGGAAAGCTTAACAGATTTTTATTGGCAGCCGCCGCACAGCTTTGGGACCCGTAGTCCCATGTCATTCGATTCGGCCTCGAGGAGCTATGTCCGACTATAGAGGAGTTTGCTTCCATCTTGGATTTGACTCTACGGAGTTATGTTGTCGTTCCTACTCCCTTCCTCTCAGTTCGGCAGTAGGTGATGCAATTTTGTGGCCTATCCAGGACGGAGGCTTCTCTTCTGACCTCGGGCGACTGTCTTGACATCCCAAGACTTCTTGAGAGGTTTCATCCTACTGGTGACCTCAGTGACCTTGGTTCTCAGTTGCGGCGATGCTATGCGCTTTGCTTCTGTCTTCTTGGTCAGTATCTGGTTATTCCTTCTAACAGGCGAGATAACTGTGCCTTGGTTGACATTACTGGTTAGATGTGGATGGGGAAGGACTTTGTGCCCCTTGTTTTAGCCAAGACACTGCTGAGCTTAGACGCTTTTCATCGTGGTGAAACCACCACCTTTGCTGGCAACTCCTTACTTCTTCAGGCAAGCCCAACATCTTTCTCCGTATCAAATTCACTGTCATACTACAAACTCTTTCTCTTACTGTTTTAACTCTTGCTACAGATCTGACGGACGGAGAAAGTGAACCTTGTACAGAAGCCTCCCACTAATAAGCATAATGCCGCTGCTTTCCTTTACCGCCCGTGTTATCAGATATGTGATACTGAGGCATCTTGGCGATAGTATCTTTCTTCTTTGACTGGCCCAGACATTACCTGGCAGTGCTCTTGGTGGCGGATTCCTGCTATGACTCTGACCATCGATTCATGCGGCAGTTTGGTTGCAATCAGATCATCTTCCCCAGCATTTGAGGCCGTCTGTTCTCATCCATTACGGGCTCCGTTTCTATCGTCATATCAGGGTGCCTGGCCATCTCGCTTATTGATGGAGATGCATGATTTGCAGTGTTCCGACCTTTTCGCTGAATACAAGACATAGCTGATGCAGGATCGGGAGAAGAAAGATAAAGAAGAGGAAAAACAAGCAGCAAAAAGAAGGAGAACTTGGGGCCTCTTGCTTTGTTTCAAAAATTTCATAGTTTTTCCTTATTTTGTTTGTAGAGTTTGGGAGTTGCGTACCCCTCCTTTTATTCAAAACTTTGTAATTCTGATCGAAGTAATAACAAACTCCCACTTCATGTTTAAGATGGTTTAAATTTATCCAAAGTTTTAATGACTTTATTATCATAATTCAAAAAATAATTTGCATTAGTCTTATTTAGATTCAAAATGGTTAGGGACAAAGAATGTGGCCGGATTTCTTTAAAGGAAGCTGCCTACGTATCCAAAAAAAAAAGATGGAATCAGGCCATAACGTAGTTCGGGCCCAGTTTTCGCTCGGGTGTTGACACTCTCCTTTTGTGATGTCCTAATTTCTACCAAGGTTGCCCTTTCGGGTTTTCGGCCTTGTGGGCCACTCTAACTTTTGGCTGAGTTGCCTCTTCAATTTTCAACTCAGCGAGCTTTTATTTTTATCTTATTTTTACCTAAGGGATATAGAATTTTTTGAGCTGATCGAGATTAACTGGAGTGGAGAACACATTGCCAGCCAGGTCCATAATGATGATTGCACCACTGGTTATGATGGTTTTGATGAGAAATGGTCCGGACCAGTTCGGCTTGAATTTGCCTCTTGGGTCAAAAATAGGAGCTCTTATTTTCTTAAGAACCAGATCCCCTTCTCTGAGATCTCAGGTCTTGGCCTCTTTGTTGAATGCTCGAGCTATCCTCCTTTGGTAACCTTGCACGGGAAATAGAGCCTGTAGCCTTCTTTCATCAAACAAGAGCAGCTCTTCCATCCGGTTCCTCTGCCATTCTGCTTCTAAGATATTGGCCTCGGCCATTACTCTTAGTGAAGGAATTTCCACCTCAATGGGAAGTACAGCTTCCATCCCATACACTAGAGAATATGACATTGTTCCTGTTAAAATTCGGATTGACGTTCGATATCTCTAGAGTGCAAATGGTAGATGTTCTGGCCAATTTTTGTGTGAGTTGATTGTCTTTTACAGAATTTTCTTAATGTTCTTGTTTGCTGCCTCGACTGCTTCGTTGGTTTGCGGCCGATATGGTGAAGATTTGTGAGCCACTATTCGGTATTCTTTGAAAAGATCCAGGACCTCTCCTTAAAAATGTGAGCCATTGTCTAAGATAATTTCATATGGGACCTCGTATTAGCAAATGATGTTTTTCTTGATAAACTTAGCAACATGAGATGCCTTCAATACCGAGTAGAAAGTTACTTCTACCCACTTGGTGAAATAGTCGATGGCCACTAAGATAAACTCATGTCCATTGGATACCTTTGGTGTTACCGTGCTAATCACGTCGATGCCCCATATTGAGAATGGCCATGGTGACGTTAGGCTGTACAGCTATGACGGGGAAACGTGCATAAGGTTTGCGTGAATCTGGCACTTATGGCACCTCCGTACGAATTGTATACAATCTGTTTCCATTGTCACCCAGAAGTATCCTTGTCGTATGATATCCTTGGCTAACATATTTCCACTCATGTGTGGCCCACAGACTCCTGCGTGTATTTCTTTCATCAGTTCTTGGCCCTCTT
>JAUMHN010263346.1:0-19415 GCA_032360265.1 Heliamphora ciliata | reverse complement strand
ATGTGAAGGTAAATCTTCTCATCACTAAGTTATCAGATTTTTTAAAACTCCTGTATTGAATTACATATATGATTAGTAGCTGATTTATCTACACACTAAGTACTGGTAGATAACACCGCTAAACATGTTTGCACAACTAGTAAACAAAAATTACTTTTGTTGTTCTGCTTGTCAAGTTAAACTGAATATTGCTTTTTTTAGTGCTGTGTCTGGTTGCAGTAAAAATATTTGTCTTTCGACTTTTTCACACTAATATGTAGCCTACTTACTACCTTGGAAATCATGCCACATTATTTTTGAACTATTTCCTTCTTTATGCCTTTTAGCTTAAAACAAGAACCATTTTTAGAAATAAATACATTTTTTTGCTTTCTAAGAATACCATCGGCATTTAAAGTTATATCCATATTCCTTTTTCAGTTAACATAATTAGGACCCGTAAGTTTGTTTTTTTTTTAGTATAGTTACGAGTGAATTGAAAGCTATTTTAATATTGAAAATTACATAATTAAAAAACTATTAATTATGATGAGCAAAAATTTTAAATTTTATTTTAAAATCGGTTCCTTCTACTATTTAAAAAAATTCGTTAACAACCTGGTACAACGTGAATAGTATGCCTCGATAGAAAGGAAGTCTACTACTCATTATTTGTCTAGACATGTCAATTTTTATTAATTTTACTATATAGGTAATAGACCTTACTAAGTAAAATTAAACTGCTGACGTAGTTTCGGTCTAATAAATAATAGCAGTGACTCAGATGAAGATGATACTATTATTTATAACTCAATATATACCATCACTTAATCTCGAATCATTTGCTTCACAATAAACCCTTCAGATGGATAAGTGATTTATATTAATAATTACCTAAAATTATCCCTAAAGAAGGTCTGTACCGGTGATTCCGTAATTAATTCTGTCCGATGAAGAGGAAGACTCTAATACCAACACACAAAATCAATTACATCATCTATGAACTAGTGATGGAGACCGCATGATTTATCTATAAATAAATTCTCTCACCCACTTAGTTTTCAAACTATTTTTGAGAGTTATAAAATATATTTAATTAAAATAAATTTATAATCTTTGAAAACTATACATTGCAAAAAAGTTTAATTTTTAAACCATCTTTATGTGTTTTATATGTAACAAATAAAATTTTTAAATTTTATTTATTTTTAAAAAAATAATTTTAAATAAAAATAAAAAATTTAATTTAATTTCATGTTACACATATTTCGAAACAAATAATTTATTAAAATTAAACTCTTTTTAATTAATTCAAAAAAATTAAAATTAACCGTCATGTTTTTCCAAGATATCCGATTTTAAAAAATCATCTAAAACGTGTTTAACCTAACAAAATAAAATTTTAAAATTTTCTTTTAAAAAAATTATTTTATTAAAAAAAATTATTTTATTATTTTATTAAAAAAATTAATTTCAAATTAACCAACATTAATTAAAACAGAACAGAATAAATAAACCAAAATAAAAGCTTCCATGCATTTAAATAAATAAATAAATGCATTTAATCCCGACATTTATGGTCGATCTATAACTCTTTAGCTATAGGGTTTCTGTTCATCTAGAAAACCTACAATCTTGTCAGAATTAAAATTCTAATATTCTGATTCTGTCAAACTTTGCAGCCAACTAGAAATTCTGTAATATTCAGCTACTACAAGTCATAGTCTTATTAAAACACTACACCTGATCCATAATTTTATAGGAATAGAAAGTATTGATTTAGAAGATACCAAGTTTAAAAAATAAGTTGTTGTCTCTAATACAAATTTCCAAAACGAATTGGGTAAGTCTGAATAACTCATTATAGATCTCACCATTTCTATAAGAGTCTTATTTTTTCTTTCTGCCACACCATTCTACTATGGAGTGCCCGGTGCAGTCAACTAGGATGTAATCTTTTTTTCTGATAAATAATCCCTAAACTCCCCAAATAAGTACTCGTCACCACGGTCAGACAGAAGTGTTTTGATACATTTTCTCAATCACTTCTCCACTTCCGCCTTAAATACTTTGAATTTTTTAAAATATTCAGACTTGCGATGCATCAAATAAATATATCCATACCTTGAATAATCATCAATAAAAGTGACAAAATACTCAAATCTCATCTAACCTAGATAGTCATAGGTCCACATAAGTCAGAGTGAACTGGGTCCAATGATTTTTTAACTCTATAGCCTTTAATCGAAAATAACATCTTGGTTATCTTACCCTCTAAGCAGGATTCACAAACTGAAAGTGCCTTACTACCAATGAACTCAAAAGTCCATCTTCACCAATCTATTTATCATTTTTAGAGCAATATGATCAAGGCGTAAGTGCCAAAAATACGTTTAGTTCATTAAAAAATGTTCATTTCTCTTAAATGGTGACTTAGATGTGTTATTCAATTCGTTCAGTTGTAGTATTGGAGAGATTTGAGTAAAAATAGAAAAATCATCTACTAATGTACCAGAACAAATAAATCAATTATTATTATCCTTAATAACCACAGAGTTATTAAAATAAATCAAATATCCATTTTTAACCAATCTAGAAACAAAAATTAAATTCATTATAATGGAATGTACATAAAAATAATCTCTTGGTATTAAAAATCGATCTCTACTAAAACTGAGAATGACATCTTCCACTGTAACTGCTGCCACTCTTATATTATTGCCCATGTAGTGTAGGTAAATCTCAACATCACTAAGTTGTCGAGTTTTCTGAAACCCCTGCATTGAATTGAAGATATGATTAGTTGCACCCGTAACTACACATTAAGTACCGATATATAACACCGCTAAACATATTTTCACAACTAGTGAATAAAAATTACCTTTATTGTTTTATTTGCCAAGATAAACTGAATTTTTCTTTTTTCAGTGTTTTGTCTGGTTGCAGTGAAAACATCTATCTTTCGACTTTTTCACACTAGTCCGTGGCCCACTAACTATTTTGAAAACCATGTCATTCTATTTCTGAACCTTTTTGTTCTTCATTCCATTGGACTTAGAGGAAGAATCATTTTTAGAAAAAAACACATTTCCTGACTTTCTAAGAATACCCTCAGCAATTAAAGCTATATCCATGTTCTTTTTAGTCAATACAAGTAAGACTCGTAAGTTTGTTTTCTTTGAGTATAGTCGCGAGTAAATTGAAAGCCATTTTAATTCTGAGAATTATATAATTAAAAACTATTAATTATGATAAGCAAAAATTTTAAATTTTATTTTAAAATCGGTTCTCGGTTCCCTCCACCATTTAAAAAAAACAAATCGCTAGTACCTTGGTACACTGTGAATAACATGACTCGATGGGAAGAACGTCTACTACTCATCATTTGTTTAGATAGGGCAATTTATATTAATTTTACTATCCATGCAATAAATATTGTTAACTAAAATTAAACTACTGACGTAGTTTTAATCCAATAAATAAAAGCAGTGACTCAGATGGAGATGATACTACTATTTACAGTTAAGTGTTTACCATCATTTAATTCCGAATCAATCGCTTCCCAATGAACCATTCAGATGGAGAAGTGATTCACACTAATAATTATTCAAAATTATCCCTAAAGAAGGTCCATACCGGTGATCCCGTAATTAATTATGTCCGATGGGGAGGAAGACCCTAATGCTAACACAAAATTAATTACATCACCTACGAACTAGTAATGGAGATTGCGGGATTTATCTGTGAATAAATTCTTTCACTTACTTAATTTTTAAAATATTTTTTACAGTTATAAAATATGTTTAATTAAAATAAATTTATAATTTTTGAAAACCACATATTGCAAAAAAGTTTGATTTTTAAACTATTTTTACGTGTTTTATGTGTAACAAATAAGATTATCAAATTCTATTTATTTTTTAAAAAATAATTTTAAATAAAAACTAAAAATTTAATTTTATTTCATGTTACCCATATTTCGAAAAAAATAATTTATTAAAATTAAACTCCTTTTAATTAATTCAAAAAATTTGAAATTAACCGTCACGTTTTTTCAAGATATCCGATTTAAAAAAATCATCTAAAACTTGATTAACCTAACAAAAGAAAATTCTAAAATTTTCTTTAAAAAAATATTTTATTGAAGAAAATTTTATTTTATTTTTTCATTAAAAAAATTAATTTCAAATTAACCAGCATTAATTAAAACAAAATAGAATAAATAAATTGAAATAAAAGCTTTCACGCATTTAAATAAATAAATAAATGCATTTAATCCGGATTTTTATGGTCGATCCATAACTCTTTAGCTAAAGAGTTTCTGTTTATTTAGAAAACTTGTAATTCTATCAGAATTAAAATTTAATCTTTTAATTTTGTCAAACTTTGCAACTAACTAGAAATCTTGTAATACTTAACTACTGCAAGATACAATCCAACTAAAACACTGCCGTCGTTGTCGCCTTTGCCGTCGTCGTTGCCGTCGCTTGGTCATGCACCACTGCTGCCACACCGCGCTACGCGGCCATGCAGACCACGCACATGCACGTCGCACGCACACACGGCGTGCTGCGCCTGTTGTCCATGCCACTTCACTTGCTGTTTCATGCTATGGACTGAATGCATTGTCTTTGATAATTTGGATCCCACTAAAGCATTCCAATTGTTATCCCATGGCATTCGACGACTATTCCATAATTGAAATCATGATTATCCCATAATTATTCCATGATAATTCCTTGATGGAATTCATTTTTATCCCATGATTATTGCATGATAATTAGAATAAACTTTTCATAATAAACTTTCCAAGTGAATTCAAGAATCACGTGAAGCCTTTTATCACCATGAATCCATAGGCTCCGTTTGGCTCAATATCTTCTATTATTCTTCGATTTTTTCACACTTTTGACTTTTTTTTTGTTTACAAAAAATCAAAACAAAAAAGTACAAGAACTAAAAATCGAAAAAAAATTAATATTCACATTGATTTAATACCTCCGAAGAGTTCACAATTAATCTACCACGATCAACTCTCGTAGTTAAAAAAAGCGTAAATTGGGGATGGGTCCTATTTTAAGAAGGTAGTGGAGGATAAGTCCTATTCCAAAATTTTGTATTCTATAAAGTTCTTTTTTAAATTTTTTTGAAAAAAATAAACTTTTATACCTTTTAATAAATTTAATTAGCATTATACTGGAAATGAAAAGATTTGCAAAATCTATTTTTGAAAATAACGTTTTCCACAATTCACGGCCATCTTGTGTTTTCACGTCCATATAGTGTTCTTCTGATAAATATACTGGCAAGTGCATTAGTTCCATAACGCAGAGTTTGGTGTCAAAGGAATAAGCATCCCATTTTTTGTTGCATTTTTTTTGTCAAAGGAATATAAGCAACCCAACTTTAACTTAATTAGATTTTGATTGCATTTTGGTAGCATTTTAGCAGATTTTTGTTGCATTTTCTTAATCCAACACTGATTCAAGTAGTCCATTCTATGTCATTTGTTTAAAATTACAAAAAATAATATACATTGAGTTAAAGTTGTAAAAAATAATGCGCATTGAGTTTTCATGAATAGACTACATCATTTTTTAGTTGCGTAACATGAGCAAATTATATAAATAAAACAATAACATTGTCGAAAATTGTACACATTGAGTTTTCATGAAAATGGTAGTCTATTTTATGTTGTTTTTCACCATCTACTTTTTGATCGCATCTATTTGCTTAACGTTGCAGAAAATAATACACATTTAGTTAAAAGTTGCAGAAAATGATACACATTGAGTTTTCAGGAATACACTGCATCATTTTTTTCAGGTACTTGATTATATTCTTTACCGTAGTCCAATGCTCATTTTCTGCGTTAGACTGATATCCGCTAACCATGCCAATGACAAAGCAGATGTCAAGCCTAGTGCAAAGCATAGCATACATTAAGCTTCCTACTGTCGAAGCATAAAGAAACTGCCTTCATCTTCTCTATCTCATCAGGTGCCTTAGAACACTGATCCTTAGATAGAGTGATTTCATACTTGAAATGGAGAAATCCTTTATAAAAATTCCGCATGCTAATACGAGTAAGGATATCATTAATATACTTTGCTTGCGATAAGCCCAACATCTTTTGTTTTCGATCTCGCACAAGCTTTATCCCAAGAAAGTGACTAGCTTCTCCCAAATTATTCATATCGAACTGTCCAGATAACCATACTTTTACTATAGTTACTGCCCCCACATCATTTCTGATGAGTAAGATATCATCTACATAAAATACTACGAAGATCACAACGCTTTCGTCACGCTTCTTGTACACACAGGACCCATCTAGACTCTGATCAAAATCATAAGATTTTATGGCTTGATCAAATTAAGTATTCCAAGATCTCAATGTCTACTTAAGTCCATAAATGGATCTCTTAAACTTGCACAGCATGTGCTCTTGGCCCTTCGCTTTGAAACTGTCTGGTTGTACTATATAAATATAATCATCAAGACTTCTATTAAGAAAAGCTGTCTTGACATCCATTTGTAAGATTTCGTAATTGAAATGAGCATCAATAGATAAGAAAATCTAAATAGACTTAAGCATGGCTACCGGTGAAAAGATTTTCTCATAATCGATCACTTCTTTCTAAGTGACCCTTTTGCAACAAGTCTAACTTTGAAGGTTTCAACCTTCTTGTCCACTCCTCTCTTCCTCTTGTAGATCCACTTGCATCCAATGGGTTTTATCACTTCGAGTGGTTCTACAAGTTTTCAGATTTGATTTGAATACATAGATTCCATCTATAAATTTATAGCCTTTTGCCAAAGATCTACATCTTTATCCTAAAGTGCTTCATTGTAATTACAGGGTTCAAAATCTAGTTTTGCCAAGATCTTGTTAAAAGACTCTCCCAAGAACAAATACTAATCAAGTTGATGAACAATCCTCCCACTACGACGAGACACTACATGTGTCTATGTACAAGCAGTAACACGCTGTGCAGAATCTAAACCTTGTGCCGTAGCACCCTGTTCATGATTTGCACATGTCCCGATAATTCTCCCACTACGACGAGGCAATGGGATATCAGTGACTTGTGGTTCCTCTTTCGTTCTATTGGTATTTTTTAACATTTCTTCAAGAACAATATTGCTTTTGGGCCTGTAGTCCATAATATAATCTTTTTTCAAGAATCGGGCATTGGTGCTAACAATAACCTTTTGATCTTTAAGATTATAAAATAAACCACCATTCATTCCCTTGGGATACCCCACAAAAAAATAGACTTCTGTTCTCGGTTCTATCTTACCCGCGTTCCCTTTTCAGCACAGGTGCTGGATACCTTCAAATCCGAATATGTCTCAAACTAGGCTTACGCCCGGTCCATAATTTTGTGGGAGTAGAAGGTACTTACTTAGAAGGTACCAAGTTCAGAATGTAAGCCGATGTCTCTAATGCAAGTCCCCCAAACGAATCGAGTAACCTGAATAACTCATCATGGATCTTACCAGATAATCTCTAGAAGAGTCCTATTCCTTCTTTCTAGTGCACTATTCTGCTGTAGAGTGCCCAGTGTAGTCAACTGGGATATAACTCCTTCTGATAACAGGTAGTCCCTAAACTCTCTAAAGAGGTATTCTCTACCACGGTCGGATCGTAGTGATTTGATACTTTTACCTAGACGATTCCCTGCCTCTGCCTTGAATTCTTTCAATTCCTCAAAGCATTTAGATTCACAGTGCACCAGGAAAATGTATTCATACCTTGAGTAGTCATCAATGAAATTAACGAAGTACTCAAAGCCATTTCTAGCTCGAATTGTCATAGAACCACATATATCAGAGTGAACTAGTTCTAATAGTTTTTTACCTCTATAGCCTTTGGCCATAAAGGGCCTTTTGGTCATATTACCCTCTAAGCATGATTCACAAACTAAAAGTGCCTTCACTTTCAATGAACTTAAAGATTCATCTTTTACCGGTTTATTTATCCTTTTTAGATTAATATAACCCAAGTGTTAGTACCAAAGAAACGTTTGGTTCATTAAAGAAAAAAACTTTCTCTTATATGGTAAATTTGATGCGTTATTCAATTCAATTAGTTGCAATGTAAGAGAGATAGGAGATACTATATACAGATTATCTACCAATATATCAGAATAAATAAAATGTTTATTTTTCTTCACAACCATAGAGTCATCAAAATGAACAGAATATTTTTCTTTTATTAAACTAGAAATCAAAATTAAATTTCTTTTAACGAAGGTATATAAAAATAATTTTTTAAAAATAATATCCTATCTCTACTAAAGCTAAGAGTAATATCTTCTACTACAACTGCTGCCACCCATGTATTATTGTCCATATATTGATAAGTCTCTCCATCACTAAGTTGTTAAATTTTTTGGAACCCCTGCAATGAATTACAAACATGATTAGTGGCTCCCGTATCTACACACCAGATACCAGTAGATAACACCGCTAAATATATTTCCACAACCAGTGAACAAAAATTACTCTGATTGTTCTATCTTTTGAGAAATACTGGACATAACTTTTTCCAATACCTTATCTGATTCAGTGAAAACAACTGTCTTTTGAATTTTTTACACCAGTCCGTGGCCCACTAACTTTCCTGAAAATCGTGTCTCCTTGTTTCTGAATATTTTTTTTTTCATACCTTTCGGCCTAGAGGAAGAACTTTTTTAAAAAATAAGCACATTTGTTGGTATTAAAAGAATATCCTTGGTAGTTAAAACTATATCCAAGTTACTTTTTCAGTCAATAATATTTTGTTCCGTTAATTTATTTTCTTTGAGTATAACCGTGAGTGAATTGAAAATCATTTTATTCTTGAGAATCACATAATTAAAAATAACCGTTAATTATGACGAGCAATACTTTGAATTTATTTTAATTTAGTTCCCTCTATCATTTTTAAAAAAAATTCGCCAGTAGCCTGGTACCCCATAAATAGCATGCCTCGATGGGAGGATGTCTACTATACATCATTTGTCCAGACAAGCCAATCCATATTAATTTTACTATCTAGGCAACTAAACCTGCCAATTAAAATTAAATAACTGACATAGTTTCGGTCCAGTAGATAATAGCAGTGACTCAGATGAAGATGATAGTATTATATACAGTTAAGTGTTAACCATCACCTAATCCTAAATTAATCGTTTCGCAACGAACCCTTTAGATGAAAAAGTGATTCACACTAAGAATTATCTAGAATTATCCCTAAAAGAGGTTTGTACTGGCAATACCGCAATTAATCTATCTGATGGAGGAGGAAGGTCTTACTGTCAACACGCAGGATTTAATTATATCGCCTACAAACTGGTGATGAAGATCGTGAAATTTATCTGTGAATAAATTTTATCTTCCACTTAAATTTTTAAAATATTTTTAAGAGTTATAAAACTCTATTTAATTAAAATAAATTTATTAATTCTAAAAATCACACGATCTGAAAGAATTAAGTATCTTTTCGTGTACATGATTCCAAAGGTTCAGGTTTGTCAAGCCATCTTTTTGTATTTTAATGCGTAACAAATAAAATTTAATAAATGCACAGTTTTTTTTTAGTTTTTCAGCTAAGGTAGTGATTAAAGGTATTTAATTATTTTATTTTTTGTTACACATTTTTAAAAAAATAATAATTTATTTAGATTAAATATTTTTTTATTTAAATAATTCAAAATTTGGAATTAATTTTTATGTTTTTCAAAGATATCCAATTTTATAAAAAAAATATCTTAAACGTGATATTTTGTAAAAAATAAAATATCTAAAGTTTTTTTATTTAATTAAAAAAATTTAATTTAATTTTTCTTTACAAAAATATTTAATTAAAATCAAATATTTTGAATTAATTAAATTAACAGAAAAATATAAAACAAATATATAACACCAACGCTGTTCATATGAATATAAATGCAAGAAATACATATATCCTGATTTTATGATCAATACAAAACTCTAAAGAGTTTCAGTCTCTTGTTGAAGGTAAACTGTAATAATTCTTTTCTGAGGTGAGTCAGCTTCCAGTAACCCATTAGAGAGAAAATTGTTCATATCAGGGAATCTTGATACAATCGGGTTACGCCATAGTCTCACCTCAAGCCAACTGCTGGATAGAACCCACAAGCACACGCAACAACTCCGTCGCGTCCATCGGTCCTAGGGAAGCATTTGCATTCCCAACATCAGAGATATGAACATCCCCTTAGCCAACACCACAGCCATGGCCTCGACCACGGCCTCGCCCTCTTCTCGCAGACATTGCGTCTATATGAAAAAGACAGAACATGAGATGCAGCACATAGCATAAACCACATAAGCATGCCAACACATAAGCACATAGGTTTATGCTAAACAACTCCACATACCGAGGAGAACCAACAAGAATGACGCATCAATCTGGATAAACTACTCAGATTCCCTGCTAGAAATCACGTCAGCTAAATACGTTTCTAACTTGGCTCCCAAGTTTGTTAATCCAAACGCCTAAAGACAAGACTATCACTCCTAAGATTCAACCCCCATGCTCACATATACACATCATTCACATATCAAACATGTTGACACGTTCATATTATCAAAGCGTCTAAACACATGCAATCAAGCACACGCAATCAACCTCACATGGGGTACACCCTCTTCCCACGGCTCTTAGGTATTCGAACCCAGAGCTCTGATACCAAGTTGTCACATCTCAAACTCCAGGTCACATGAAACACCTCCAAACAACCAAATAGAACACCCAACCGAGAACATACTCTCAAATTAAACCATACATGCATTGTATATAATCGCCAAAAGGCTTACATTACACGGTTCCACCACCAAAAAAAGATGTTACTACATACATGAAATAGAAAGAATAAAAAGGAAGACTATAGCTCTTCCGCCTCTCCAGCCAACCCTGAATTAACCTGCGTGACCGGTACCTGAAAAATATTTCAAATCCCACATCGTGAGCTAAGGCTCAGTAGATACTAGACAACACGCGATATAAGCTAAACATACTAGGAAAACGCAGTGCAGTTTTAGACTCTCTTTCAAGCGTTTAAAACAGTTTTCACATGCAACGAAAAAGCGAGGATACAGACCATCTTTTGACTCACTCATAGGAGTCTTGAAAACAGTTGAAAAAGGGTTTTTAGATCGCGATTCACTTGATTCTTAAAAATAATTTGAAATTGATTTTATCCGTCCCACAATGCAGTTCATGGAATCCATGTACCCTCTCAGACCGAGAGACCTCAACTCCAACAGAACACGGTACAGATGCGTATAATCGGCGCTCACAAGCCGCAACCACAGTCCTAACACTGAGATAAAGATCCGTACACAAATACACATTTTCGGGATAAAACTGTATACTACGAGATAAAACCATAAACCAAACCACAAGGTAAAATCGTAAACCAAACCACAGGGTAAAATCGTAAACTTTACCGTAAGCCACGGGATGAAATCGCCGACCATGAGATTATACCACGGGATAAAACCCTAAACCACGGGATAAGACCGCATACTGCGGGATAAGACCGCACACCACAGGATAAAACTGAACACTACAGGATAATACTGAACATTATGGGATAACACCGAACAACACATGCATACTAAACCAGGGTTTAAATGCATAAAATCACGTACTATCACTACGATTCACAAACCACGTCACATGCTACACACACGACTCACACCGCACTTGCAACCCATGCAACATGCATCACATGCATCCGTTCCTCAAATTCCACATAACAATGCCTATAAAACTTCTGAGTTTTAAAGCATAAAACCACGTTACACGTAACGATATCAAGCCATGTACTTTCTCTACATAATTTGTACATAAATAAACTAGAGTTATAAATGCACATAGCCAGTTATAAATGCATATAGCCATATATATAACTTCACATCATGACGACACCCGTCAAACAACCCGACATCCACTCATAGGGACAGCCAACAACCCACAAAACCAGGCCTAACCCGAAGGCCAACGCTAAACCCCTCAAACCACGAGGTCACAAAACACCACCATTTCCCAAAGGTGTCATGGGCCCAAACAAGCCCCACGTTCAACCAAGAACAAACACTGTGCACCTAACCGTGCACCACACCCCTATCGAACCATGCATGTCAACCCCGAGGACGGCATCTAAACCAACACTTGAAGTCACGACACGACTCCCAAAGCCACCACACAACCAACCGAACCCCAAAAAGAATTCAACAGTATTTTAGTCAATTAATCCCATAACTAATCAATTAAATACCATTGAATACCAATCAGAAATCAAGAACCCAACCAAAACCATCAAAACACCAAGCCCAGCACCTCAGTCGACTGGACCCCAACCCCCAGTCGACTAAAAACACACTGGAAACCAAAAATCCAAAAACAGAACCTTGTCAGTCGACTGACCTGGGAGGTTTAGTTAACTGACCTCCTAAAAACTTGATCCAGTCGACTGATCATGAAGATCCAGTCGGCTGACCTTGCCTAGAAACCATTTTTAAGCTACGGGTTCCACCTCCAAACCTCAAATCAAGCCTCTAAACACCCATCTAACATCCTCGGACATCCGCACGTCCAAACCCAACATCAAAACCTTGAAAGAAAACTCTCAAAATACGATTCTATCCACCAAAATCGACGAAAAATGATTTTTAACCCAAAAACCCAACTTAAAACAAAATCAGATCTAATGCAATCCAATTGTTAAAAACACACACGATTACACGTAGCACCCTTATAAGACATGAGAGTCTAGGATCTTACCTCAGTGAATTAAAAACTCGACGTCTCGAACCACGTGCAAAATCGAGCTTCACCAGAATGAAAATCCATCCGGATGAATGCGTAGACCACGACATCAATAGCAAGGATCCGCTGTTGGATCGTTAAAAATCGAATCTAAACCCTCGAGAAGTTAGAGAAAAGGCAGATAAAAAAAAACTTACTGAAAAAATTTTGAAAATATCTAACTTAAGATATTTATAGACTTCCAAAATATCTTATTTTTTAATTTTTTTTGAAATTTGTACCACAATGCCCCACAGCCCCGAGAACCAACCCCGCATGCATATCTAACCTCGATCATGCATACAAATGCATACAAACATGCAAAATCAAAAATGAAAAACACGCGTTAAAAAACGCCAAAAAAATGGGTTAGGGCCTCACAATTCTATCCCCCTTAAAGGAATTTCGTCCCTAAAATTCAACTCAAGGTCAAAAGAAACAATCACGTCGATCACAATCTACACGGCATACGAGATGGTCAGCCAAACCATTCCTAGGATATAGTTAACAAGGTCAGGCATCCTAAACAACGGCCAACTATCTCAAAGACATGGGATCTACAATTCTCCTAACCTCATAACCTCACCAACCACCGCCTCAACACAGCACATCACCCACGGAGTCCATCACCAATTTCCAAACAGATACAATGAAAAATTGGCCTGAAGCCTGCATACTCAGAAAGTACCTCTGCTCGCTGAAGGCATATCTACATCATCTGGCACAACTGGTGTCCTAGAAGAACTAGAAGCTATAAGGGCATACGCGCGAGGTAATGTCGCTCTGCCCTGTCCACCATAACTCAGCGCTGTCGGCTGCCGCACCAACTGAACTGATGTACTCCCACCTATCATCCGGGAAGTCTGAATCATAGGATACTACTGTCACTCCTGCACATACAAACCTTTTGGTGTGCCCACTGTACTCGGCGCACCCTCTCTCTGAGGACAAGTCCTACGAATATGTTTCGTCTAACCACATCTATAACAAATCGATGGCTCCATCCCCTATGACTAATCCAGTATGGAACTATGAGCCTGCCTCAACTGTGGATCCCGGTACTGCCTTGGCTGCGGGTCATCTAGAACACGATGCCCCGACTGTCCACATCGATAACATCTGACCTCCCTCTGCTATGGCCTCCTCGACGAAGCCACTGATGGTGCTGGTATAGAGAACTGCTGTGGTCCAGATAGATAAAAGCTAGGACCAGAGGACCTCTGCCATTTGCTGGAACGCCCACCTGTCTGCGCCTTTGTCCCACCTTGAGGTGTCCTAGCCTCCCTGGAAGCACGAATCACAATCATAGTGTTCTCAACCGTAGCTACTGACTCTACCAGCTCTATGAATACCCGAAGTCCCATTGTGACCACATGCTCCCTGATCGCCGGCCTCAAGCCCCGCTCAAATCTCATAGATCGTAGCTCGTCTATGCTCACCAACTCCGGTGCATATCGGGACAAGCTCATAAACCTGGCCTCGTACTGCATGATGCCCATCGCCCCTTGGGTAAGAGTGTAGAACTCCTCCTTGTACAAATACCTCTTCGAAGCTGGGAAGTATTTCTCCAGAAACACTCCTGTAAAGGCTACCCATGTGGCTCCCACAATGGTCCTGGTATATTTCCACCACGCGTGAGAAGCACCCCTCAGCTGGAATGCAGCAAAAGAAACCCGTAACTCGCCCTCCTTAATCTGTAACGTATCAAGAATTTGCGTCACCAGCTCTAACCACTCTGTCGCCACAATAGGATCAGGATCTCTAGTGAAGGTAGGTGGATCCATGTGTCTGAACTCCCGTATCACTATTGTAGCCCTCGCCTTAGGCACTCCCTCTCTCTCTCTCTCTCTAACGGTCTCACCTCTAGCCAACTGTTGGATAGAACCCACCAGCACACGCAACAACTCCATCGCGTCCATCAGTCCTAGGGGAGCATTTGCATCCCCAGCATCAGGGACAGGAACATCCCCTTGGCCAACACCACAGCCACGGCCTCGACCACGACCTTGCCCTCTCCTCGCAGACATCGCGTCTATATGAAAAAGACAGAATATGAGATGCCGCACATAGTATAAACCACATAAGCATGCTAACACATAAGCACATAGGTTCATGTTAGACAACTCCACATACTTAGGAGAACCAACAAGAATAACGTGTCAATCTGGATAACCTACTCAGATTCCCTGCTAAAAATCACGTCAACTAAATGCGTTTCTAACTTGGCTCCCAAGTTTGTTAATCCAAACGCCCAAAGGCAAGACTATCACTCCTAAGATTCAATCATCGTGCTCACATATACACATCATTCACATATCTAACATGCTGACACGTTTATGTTATCAAAGCATCTAAACATATGCAATCAAGCACACGCAATCAACCTCACACGGGATATACCCTCTTTCCACGGCTCTTAGGTATTCGAACCCAGAGCTCTGATACCAAACTGTCACGTCCCAAACTCCAGGTCACGTGAAATACCTACAAATAACCAAATAGAACACCCAACCCAAGAACATACTCTCTAATTAAATCATACATGCATTATATATAACTGCCAAAAAGCTTACATTACAAGGTTCCAACACCGAGAAAATATGTTACTACATACATGAAATAAAAAGAACAAAAAGGAAGACTACAGCTCTTCTGTCTCTCCAGCCAATCCCGGATCAACCTGTGTGACTGGTACCTAAAATTTTTTTTAAATCCCACATCGTGAGCCAAGGCTCAGCAGATACTAGACAACACATGCGATATAAGCTAAACATGCTAGGAAAATGAGGTGCAGTTTTAGACTCTCCTCCAAGACTTTAAAACAATTTTCACATGCAACGGGAAAGCGAGGATACAAATTATCTTTTGACTCACTCACAGGAGCCCTGAAAACAGTTGAGAAGTGGTTTTTAGATCGCGATTCACACGGTTCTTAAAAATAATTTGAAATTGGTTTTATTCGTCCCACAATGCAGTTCATGCAATCTAGGTACCCTCTCAAACCAAGAGACCTCAACTCCAACAGAACACAGTACAGATGTGTATAATCGGCGCTCACAAGCCACAATCATAGTCCTAACACTTAGATAAAGATTCGTACACAAACACACATTCTCGGGATAAAATTGTATACTACGGGATAAAACCATAAACTAAATCACGGGATAAAATCGTAAACCAAACCACGGGGTAAAATCGTAAATTAGGGTTTAAATGCATAAAGCCACGTACTATCACTACGTTTCACAAACCACGTCCATGCTACACACGCGACTCACACCGCACTTGCAACCCATGCAACATGCATCATATGCATCTGTTCCTCAAATTCCACATAACCATGCCTATAAAACTTCTGAGTTTTAAAGCATAAAACCTCGTTACATGTAACGATATCAAGCCGTGCACTTCCTCTACATAATCCGTACATAAATAAACTAGAGTTATAAATGCACATAGCCAGTTATAAACGCATATAGCCATATATATAACTTCACATCATGACGCCACCCATCAAACAACCCGACATCCACTCACAGGGACAACCAACAACCCACAGAACCAGGCCTAACCCGAAGGCTAAAGCTAAACCCCTCAAACCACGATGTCACAAAACACCACCTTTTTTCCAAAGGTGCCATGGGCCCAAACACGCCCCACGTTCAACAAAGAACAAACACCGCGCACCTAACCGTGCACCACACCCCTATCAAACCATGCACGTCAGCCCCAAGGATGGCATCTAAACCAACACTCAAAGCCACGACACGACTCCTAAAGCCACCACAAAACTAACTAAATCCCAAAAAGAATTCAACAGTATTTCAGTCAATTAATCCCATAACTAATCAATTGAATACCGTTGGAAACCAATTGAAAACCAAGAACCCAACCAAAACCATCAAAACACCAAGCCCAGCACCTCAATCGACTAGACCCCAACCCCAAGTCGACTGAAAACACACTAAAAACCAAAAACCCAAAACCAGAACCTTGTCAGTCAACTGACCTGGGATGTTCAATCGACTGACCTCCCAAAAACTTGATTCAGTCGACTGATCGTGAAGATCCAATCTACTGACCTTGCCCAGAAGTCATTTTTAAGCTTCGGGTTCCACCTCCAAACCTCAAATCAAGCCTCCAAACACCCATCTAACATCCTCGGACATCTACACGTCCAAACCCAATCCCAAAACCTTGAAATAAAACTCTCAAAACACGATTTCATCCACCGAAATCGACAAAAAATGATTTTTAACCCAAAAACCTAACTTGAAACAAAATCAGATCTAATGCAATCTAACAATTAAAAACACACATGATTACATGTAGCACCCTTATAAGACATGAGAGTCTAGGATTCTACCTCGGTGAGTTGAAAATTTGACGCTTTGAATCACGTGCAAACTAAGCTTCATCGGAATAAAAATCCGTCCGAATGGATGCGTAGACCACGACGCTCATAGCAAGGATCTGCTGTTAGATCGTTGAAAATTGAACCCCGGCCCCCCAAGAAGTTAGAGAGAAGGCAGAGAGAAAAAAAAACTTACTGGAGAAGTTTTGAAAATTATTGGAGAGGGAGCCGCGCAGCGGAAAAAAAAATATTGATTTGCATTGACGTCGTGACCGTAAAAAACAACGTATGCGATTTTCATGAAAAACGAAAACTATAATGATTTTAATAGTTTAATACCTTTATGAAATTGTCGAAAAGTTTCAAGAAATCCCGAATACGTTGAAGACGATGTTGCAATCTTCTCACGTATGACCCGGACGCACGACGACGATCACGATGTGTGGGTACCGATTCCGATCGAAGTGTTCTTCCTCCTTTTAGTTTTTTCTCCCACAATAATCTCTAAGAAGGCAAAATTAATTGCCAAAGAGGAGAAGGGGATGGCGGCTATGTAGGAGTGTTAGGGTTATGGTTTGATTGAAGAGCCTTCTTTTAATATATAAAAATATATCAAAATTATATTAAGTATATACCCTCTTTCCTAAAAAGATATAAAGAGATATACTTAACATAAATAATCAATCCCCTCATCTCCTAGGGTTGGCCACTTAGGATGTAAACCCTAGGTGTGCCAAATACCAAAACCGCCCTCATTAATTTAATTTAATTCTCGAATGCCCCCTGCGGCAAAACTGGCATTCCGATTAAATTAAATAATTACCGAAACCAATAAGAAAAATATCCGTGCGTATTTTGGGTTATGTGAGGGATCACGAGGAAGTATAGGACTCGGGCTAACCGTACGAGAAAATTAGATATCCCTAACTCTGTCCCCGAGTTAGATCCTTTCCCGTACGAATCAGAACTTATTCCACTAAAGGTCCTAACTGAACTTCCGGCCCTAACTCAAATTATGTCTTGAGTTTTCAATTATCAAATGCACTGAATTCTCCCCATGTTTAAGATATGGATTCTTGATAAATAAATTAGGTTACTGACAATCCGATTTAATTATCCTCTTGTCCTCGCAACCGCACCGCTTAACCTTTTGATATACTGGTTCTAAAGATCCACTGTACAGGTTTAGCATAATCAAACCTTTAAGCAAAGCACACGAGGGGGAATTCCTCAACCTGAATCGGACGTGATTTTCGTTAGCTGATTATCAATCATAGGACAAATAATGCCAGTACCCAAAGCATCGGTATTGTTGATCTCATGGAAGAAATCTCAACCATTGACGACTCAAAATACTGTACATCATCTGAACACAATTGATCATTCACTTCGGGATTAAGAGCTCGTGCAATACATGATAATGCGAGATGTGGATCAATTCATATAATCAGTATAGAATCGATCATCCCGTTGATCCCGCTCAATATACTCCAAGTGTACTAACACATTGAGCTCGAACATCGAATTCCCAAAACCTGAATTCGATCCGTTCGACTTAGCCAAGACGAGCTACTGTAATGATGTACTACAATCGTACTAATGGAATGTCTGGGTCCATTGCGATTGTGAGCCTACCTGTATAATCTGTCAGAACCTATGACCCGATCTTTCGTGCAGCACGCATCGAGTCAAATACTGGATAGAATATACGGACTATGCATTCATACATCACAAATATAAAAATGAAACCATAAATACAAAATCATCACAAATGTTTCTCATTAATATGCCAAGAATCCAAAATAAAATACATAACAAGCATGACTTTTCAGTATACATTCCCAACAGTCTCCCACTTATACTCAAAGCCATGCAGGAATACACGTGACACCTAACCTTTCTACATGGTTATTAAAGACTTTTTGAGATAACGCCTTAGTAAAAGAATCCGCTAGGTTATCCGCAGACGCTATCTTGGAAACTACCACGTCTCCATGCTGCACGATCTCCCGGATGAGACGATACTTTCTCTCAATATGATTTCTCCTTTTGTAGACTCTTAATTCCTTCATGTTCGCAATTGCTCCACTATTATCACAATAGAGTACAATAGGCGATTGTACCGAGGGCACCACATCAAAGTCCATTAGAAAGTTCCTGAACCAAATCGCTTCCTTACCTGCATCCGAAGCTGCAACATATTCAGCCTCCATGGTAGAGTCAGCAATACAAGACTGCTTCACGCTCTTCCAACTG
>JAUMHN010263236.1:0-19415 GCA_032360265.1 Heliamphora ciliata | reverse complement strand
TTTTAAGAGCAATGTAAGCATTTCATATATATGTTCAAGAATCAATGATATATCATTCACATTTATCCATTCAATATGATGAGTCATGCATTTAATGATTGAACATCCAAATTATTCATATTCATTCGTATAATCCAAGACCCAAGATGTTCATTCACCTTTCAAAAGATTTTCAATAAGTACATCCATTTCAAAAAGATAAGCAAAGTAAAAAAAAGATAGGCACGCTATTAAGCACAATATTTTGCTTTGGCTTTGCTCCCATTTCTTCTCCCCCTTTTTGTCATAATCAAAGAGATTCAGAGCTATCGTCGTCATCCACAGCATCCTCAGTATCGGGGGCCTCTTCATCATTTCCATCATTACCATCGACATCCTCATGAGGTGAAGAAGCGGAATAGGGTGGAACCCCGACAGCGTCTTCAATGCGAGTAAGGCGATGTTTGACTGTCTCACATATGCTTTGGATATGAGTGAGGTGAGTGTGGACTTTCTTGACCTCCCATTTGATTAGGCGTCTTAGAAATTTTCTGGTGGAGGAATCTAATGGAGGATCAACAGTATGAGTAGAGCAGGAGCATCGGTTTGAGTATTGGCTTGATCTTCGGCTTGAGAAGGAGCATTGGCCTGCTCGTCATCCTCATCATCTACATCCACAGGGGATGCTTCTCGACCACTTTTGGGAATCCAAGCGTCATCGTCTAATCGATATCCCATAAGGAGGAGAGATTTTTCATTGAAGAAGTCAGTGTGTTTAGGAGGATTGAAGTTCAATGGTGAAGGAGAGAAGCCAAAAGACTCGAAGAGGCGTGTAAGATGAGCACCATATGGGAGAGTGTAGCGCATGGTGCTTTCGCGGGAAAGCATCTACATACATACAAGAGTGGGAAGATCAAGGCGCCTCCCGGTGTAGATACACCACATAATGAAGCAGTCTAGGTATGAGATATAAGTGCGAGAACCACTGCGGGGAAGAATATTGTAGGTGATAATGAGATGGATGAGTTTGGCTTCAAGTTTGAGGTTAGCATATTTCGGTATGAGAGCAAAGTTTGTGACCCATCTATTTACGACCATGGGAAGAAATTCTTCAGGAGTAAACTCTTGCTCCATAATCCAATTGGATGATGCTTGAGGACAAATGAAATCGCCTCTACCCATCCCAAAAAGATTAGCAATGACTTTGTCGGAGAATTTGTATGTTTTCCCAAAAAGGTACGTAGAAAAATAAATATGTCGATCATTTGGGTTAGGTTTGAGTTTGTGGATGAGATTTGCATAGAATAATCCAACATGGGGAGTGAAAATGCCCTTAGGTTGATAACACACGAAGGGGCTCCAACCTATATTAGCAAAGAGACGACATATGTTCAGAAAATAACGATGCATGAATTCCATGTCGAGAAACTTACCAAAGATTGGATTGATGAAGGAAAGATGATTCGTATAGAGATCCTTAGCTCTAAATGAGGAGAAGAGTTTTTTGGTTGGTTCCGATGATGAACCGGCAACCCCTTTCCCTTTTCCTCCCTTAGTTCTTGGCGGCATCGTGAGATTTTGAGGGAGTTGATGAGATTGAGAGGAATGTGGTGATGGAGAGAAGATGTAGGAGTGATGGGGAATGGTAGAAATGTAGGTTTTGAGAAGAGATTTTGAGGGAGGAGAGATATTTGGAAAGAACCGAGAGTGAGGAGAGAATTAAAAGGTCGATTTTAAGATGTTTCAGGCACGCTAGGGTTTTGAAACCCGATTGTTCAGTCGACTGGAAAGGGCCATTCAGTCGACTGAATCTAGCCCTAGGTGAGTGAGGAATTTTAGTGTCTTTTTCAGCTGCCTGAGGTACTGGTTCAGTCGACTGAATGTTATTTTGACAGAATGGACTTGATTTTCTTAACAAAAATTAATTTTTTTTCACCTTTTCTAGTGTAAGCTCACACAACTTCTCTATTATGCAATAATCCCAATTCTCTTCTTATTAAGATAAAACGATCCTCATTTAATAGTTTAGTGAAAATATCAGCTCATTGATCATTTGTGCAAACAAATTCTAAATGAATATCTCCCTTTTGTACATGATCACAAAGAAAATGATGTCGTATCTCGATGTGTTTTGTGCGTGAGTGCAATATTAGATTTTTAGAAATGTTAATTGCACTTGTAATATTGCATTTTAATTGCACAATATCATAGCTCAATTTAAAATCTTGAAGTTGTTTCATGTATAAGACTTGGGCACAACAACTACCCGCGGCCACATATTCGGCTTCGGCAGTTGATAAGGCTACGGAATTTTGTTTCTTGGAGAACCAAGAGACAAGAGACTTTCCTAGGAAATGACAAGTGCCACTTGTACTTTTGCGATCTATTTTGCACCCGACAAAATCCGTATCGGAATAACTAACCATTTCAAAGGAAGTCAATTTTGGATACCATAACCCTATGTCTATTGTACCGATTAAATATCTCAAGATTCTTTCAACCGCAATTAGGTGTGATTCTTTAGGACATGCTTGAAATCTAGCGCACATACACACACTAAACATAATATCCGGTCTACTTGTAGTTAAGTATAAAAGACTACCAATCATACCTCGGTAGAGCTTAGTGTCTACCGATTTTCCTTGTTCATCGATGTCAAGCTTTGTTGATGGACTCATGGGTGTTCCCAAAAATTTTCCATCTTCCATGTTGAACTGTTTGAGCAAGTCCCATATGTACTTTGATTGACTTACAAATGATTTATTTTTGGCTTGTTTGATTTGAAGTCCGAGGAAGAATGTGAGTTCGCCCATCATGCTCATTTCGAATTCCTTTTGCATACACAACGAGAATTCCTTGCACAAGCTTTCGTTAGTAGCATCGAATATAATATCATCAACATATATTTGAATGATAAGCATATTTTCAAGGTTTGTTTTTATGAAAAGTGTTGTGTCAATTTTGCCTCTTACAAAGCCATTTTCAAGTAGGAAATCGCTTAGTCTTTCATACCAAGTTGTAGGAGCTTGTTTTAAACCATAGAATAATGCTTTGGATAATTTGAAAACGTGATTGGGATAATGATAGTTTTCAAAACCTAGCGATTGTTCAACATAGACTTCTTCATTGATATAGCCATTTAAGAATGCACTTTTTACATCCATTTGATATAGTTTGAAGTTCTTATGCAATGCATATGCAAGCAACATGCGAATGGCTTCCATCCTAGCTACGGGTGCATAGGTCTCATCAAAGTCTATTCCTTCTTTTTGATTATAACCTTGTGCAACTAGCCTAGCTTTGTTACGGATAACAATGCCATTTTCATCCTTCTTATTTCTATAAATCCATTTGGTTCCAATTATGGTATGATTTCTAGGTCTAGGAACTAAATGCCATACTTCATTTCTTTCGAATTGATTAAGTTCTTCTTGCATTGCCATTATCCATGAATCATCTTCTAATGCATCATTTATATTCTTTGGTTCTTCTTGAGATAAAAATGCAAGATGATTACTAATATTTTTGTAAGAAGATCAAGTAGTTATCCCTTTTGATGGTTCACCAATAATTTGCTCCAAGGGGTGATCCTTTACGACCTTCCATTCTTTTGGCAACACTTCATATTCCTCTTGATCTTGATCATCAATATGAACTTTGATACTTTTTCCCTTATCTTCATTGATTTGCAAATCCTCTAAGCCTTTGTTGATTTCTAAATCATCATCATTAGAAAGCTTGGAAGAGAAAGGATTAGCTTCATTAAATCTAACATGAATAGATTCAACTAGAGACATTGCTCTTTTGTTATAAATTCTATAAGCTTTGCTATTAATTGCATAACTAAGAAATATACCTTTATCCGATTTGGAATCAAATTTGCGTAAATCATCTTTTTCATTCAATACAAAACATTTGCAACCAAAAACATGAAAATAAGAAATGTTGGACTTTCATCCATTCCATAGTTCATAAGGAGTTTTGTTAAGATGAGGTCTTATGTAAACTCGATTCATTACATAACAAGCGGTATTGACCGCTTCGGCCCAAAAGTACTTAGGCTACTTGTGCTCATTCAACATAGTTCGAACCATTTCTTGTAATGAACGATTTTTCCTCTCTACAACCCCATTTTGTTGAGTTCGAGGAGCCGAAAAATTATGAGAAATACCATTTTGATCACAAAAATTTTCAACCTCTTTGTTTTTAATTCTCCTCCTCTATCACTACGGATGTTTAAGATTGAATAGCCCTTTTCATTTTGAAGCTTTCTACAAAGTTTGGCAAATACAAAATATACTTCATCTTTTGATGCAAGAAATAAAACTTAAGTATACCTTGAAAAATCATCAACTATTACAAACCGTATACTTTTCCACTAACACTTTGAACAATCATGGGACCGAATAAATCAAGATGAAGTAATTATAGTGGCCTATTTGTAGAAATTTCTAATTTCTTTTTGAAACTCGTTTTGACTTGCTTACCAAATTGGCAAGCATCACAAACTTTGTCCTTAATGAATTTGATTTTGGGCAAGCCTTTTACCAAATCTTTCTTGACAAGTTTAGATAGGAGATCCATGCTAGCATGACCTAGCCTCCTATGCCATAACCAACTTGTTTCATTTTGTGCCGAAAGACATTTGACATTTTGAGAATCTAGTTTATCAAAATTTATGGTATATACATTTTCAAAACGATTTGCAACAAATAACACTTTATGATTATTCTTATCTTTAACAATACAAGTATCATGCTTGAATTTAACGCAATACTCTTTATCACATAATTGACTAATGCTTAAGAGATTATGCTTTAGACCATCAACAAGTAAGGCATTATCAATATGAAGGGAGGATTCTTTTCCAACTTTGCCTTCACCTATGATCTTGCCTTTATCATTATCTCCAAAGGTCACATAGCCTCCATCTTTAGGTTTTAAACTCAAGAATTTTGTTTTGTCTCCCGTCATGTGCCTTGAACATCCACTATCTATGTACCATTTTTCTTTAGATGCGGTGGACTTCAAGCATACCTACAAGACAAATTAGGTGATTTTCTTTGGTTCCCAAATCTTTTTGGATTATTTAGGATTAGTGTCTTTAATTTTCCACACTAATTTTGTTATACCATTCTTTCTTTTTAATGAACAATCAAATTTAATGTGTCCCTTTTTCTTGCATAGAAAACAAGTTGTGTGTTCATAAAAGTTACTTGAAGATGAGGCTTGATAATCTTTGGATTCTTTCACAAAATAACTTTTCAAGTTCTTCTTGTTGTTTGTTTCTCCATTATAGCCAATACCTTCTTAATTTAAAGACATTCTTTGAATTCTCAAAAGTTTTTCAAAGTTTTCCTTTCCATTTGTAAACTTGTAAATGATTTTGCAATAGTCATCTACCTTCTTTTTCAAATCGCAAGAAATATCATTTTCAAGAGCTTTTCCTTTCAAAGTTTTTAGTTCTTTTCTCAAAAAATAATTTTCCTTTTCTAATTGAGAGATCTCATTTTTTGAAATTTTTGTCACTCTATCAAATTTGACTCTATAAATAAGTTTTTATCTTTCCAAGGACTCAACTTGCAAATCATGATCAATTTGAATTTTTGAAAAGGACTCCTTTAAATCGTTCAACATTTTGGATTGATTTTCAATTCCCTTAGAGAGTTTCTCATTTTTCCCTTTCAAGTTTAGATTTTTCTTTCCCATTTTCAAGAATTTCTTATGTAAGTCATATAATTCATTTTTAAGATCTTCATAAGATGGCATAGATTCACAAGAACTAGATTCATTACAAGAAGTAGATTCAAGTAAAATAGAATTGGGGTGAGAATTTACCTCCTCATCCATGCTAGCCATCAAGTAAAAAATTGCAATTTCTTCACCGCTAGAACTTTCGGTAGACTTGTTTGAACTCGAGTCATCCCAAGTTGTAGCTTTCAAGGCCTTCTTTTTCTTCTTTAGATCCTTTTTGAGTAGAGGACATTCCGGCTTGATGTGTCCCACTTTCTTGCAATTGTAGCATGTAAGAGGCTCTTTCTTGTAATCTCTCTTGCTTGAATCACCCTTATCAAATCTTGTGCCACAGAATTTTCTTGCAAAGAATTTATCTCTCTTGAAAAACTTTTCGAGTCTTCTAGTAATGAGAGCCATATCATCATCATCAAGCTCTTCATTTTCTTCATCACTAGAGCTTTCTTTTGAAGCTTTTAGAGCAATAGATTTCTTCACTTTGTTTTGCTCGTTGACTCTATCTTTGATCTTGAGTTCATACATCAAGAGAGATCCAATGAGTTCATCAAACGTCATTATTCTTAGATTTCTTGCTTCCAAAATAGCCGTTGCCTTAGCTTCCCAAACGGGTGGTAAGGCCTTGAGTACTTTACTTAACAATTCATAAGATTGATAAGTTTTTCCAAGAGCATTGAGAAAATTGATGATATGAGTAAGACGAGTATACATACTAGAAATGGATTCATCATCACTCATTTTAAATCCTTCATTTTCACCAATCAACCTATCAATTCTAGAATCTTTAACATCTTGTGTTCCTTCATATGTAATTTCTAATTTCTCCCATTTTTCTTTAGCATTATTACATGTCATGATACGATTGTATTCATTAGCATCAAGAGTACAATATAAAGCATTCATAGCACTAGAGTTTATTTGAAGTAATTTCATATCATTTTCATTCATCTCTTCATCTAGTTTTGCAACCTCTTTTCCTTCAACGGTTTTAGTGGGAATGAAATTACCTTGGACAATCACTTTCCAAGCTCTCCAATCCATTGTTTGGATGAAAATTCTCATCCTTTGTTTCCAAAAGGTGTAATTAACACCACAAAAGATAGGAGGTCTTGTTAAGGATTCACCCTCTCCAAAAGGGGATACACCTATACTTGCCATAGATCTTTTCACAAAAATTTGTTAGGTAAAAATGTGACCTATGCTCTGATACCAATTGTGAGTGTAATGTGATCCCAAGAGGGGGGGTGAATTGGAGATTTTAAAATTTCCTTCAAGATATTCAACTTTAAAGCATGCAATATATAATTTCTTGATCTAATGTGGATAAGCTAATATTCAATCAAATGTAAAGATAAAGAGTTTGAAGGTTAGAGCGATTGAAGCTGAGATTTTTACAAGATTCGGCGCACGGGCCTACGTTCTTACCTCTAGCAACACGCTTGAGGATTTTCACTAGTCCCTCCTTATAGGTGGAGATACCTCTCTCCTTCACGAGGCAGAGAAGCCTTTACACCAAGAACGCATAATCTCTTAACCCAAGTGATTTTTCCTCACTTGAACAAGGTTTAAGACCAAGCCTTCGCAAATGTTTGAAGAAAAGAGTATACAAGAATTGGCTCATTCAATAAGCAAGTAAGTACAACAATATGGTACACTAATTCACTCTCAAAGAATATATCAAATGAAGCTCAATGAGATTTTCTAAGTGTTTCACACAAGTATGAGTAAGAATATGAAGAATGAGTGCACAAGTTTGACTAGTAAATGAGTATTCTCTTTGAAAAGCTTCTTGTTGGTTTTTGTATTGATAATATGGTCCATTTATAACCAAAATCTCGAACTAGCCATTGTGGCTAAAGTGCACACAGAAAAACTAGCCATTATGCAGTCACATCACTCATTCAGCAAACTTCAGTCGACTGAGGGGACTTTTCCAGTCGACTGAATCTGAAAAATGGCCTTTCAGTCGATTGGGTTTAAGGGGCCAGTCGACTGAACCCTTTGAGGATCTTCAATTTGATTTTCCAGAAATATTTTCAGTCGACTGGGATTGAAATTCAGTCGACTGAACCTCTTAAGAGCATCAAATTGATTTTCCAATAGGTTTTTCAGTCGACTGAAATTATGATTCAGTCGACTGATCCTTTGAGGTTCAGTTTTCAAACTTTAAAGATCGTTTCATGAAAGTTTTGAATTGAAGAATAAGATCTTTATTAATTTTGATGTGTTTAAGACACCATGTAAACATGTTTAAGAAGTTTCTCAATGTGAGCACAAGTTTGGTTCTTTTTATAAAACAATTTATCATTTTAGGAAATAGATATGTAAGAGTTATACCTTTTCACATTTGGTTTCCTATGAGCTTCAAAGGATGTATAGAAAGAGTAGAGAACTTACATTGATCCTATTTTGCAGTACAAATAAAAACGTTAGACTAAGTCTTCAATCCTTCATTTTTTGCATTCGTCCAAGAACTTGTCATCGAAGTATTTGACTTGAATATGTTTAATGGCTTTTGACTTTATAGCTTTAATTATACTTAACATGTGTTTCCTGTAAATGATCTCAATTTGCATAATTAGATACTTCGGTTTGTTATCATCAAAATGGTCGTTGAAACCTTGTTAGGCCAACAGCTACTGTGAGTCATCTGTACAGTTCTGCCCACGAGCCCCTTTCTTGGTTCAGTACCAGCGGGCTTGGTCTTTTTGACTGAGGATGCCGGTTGGCAGGGATTTTGATAGCAGGTTATCTCCGAGTTACAAGGCTTGGGTGCAGGTGGAGATAGAGCACATGGTAGGATAGGAAGGGGATGCAAAGAGAAGAAGGACTTGATTTTACTTTGTTGTATCTCAATATTTTAATTGTTTCCCTTTTAACTTGTTAGCGTGAGGACTCGTGAGCCTCTCTTGCTTTTGAAAACTGTATTGGGTAAAACTTATTAATGAAAGTTTCTCCATTTCTAGCTTATGGTGAATTTTAGAACTATTCTTTAGATTTTTGTTCTTGCAATATAACCATTTTATTAGAAAAACTTAAATTAAGTTTTTACATTGATTCTAATACTTGAAACATGGTTACAAAAAAAGGGAATTTCACCTTAAAGGGTTGGGCCGAACGTTTGACAGAAGTTGCCTAAGTATCCCGAAGAAAGGGAATCAGGCCATAACATAGTTCGAGGCTCGAGTTACACTCAAGTATTGACGCTCTCTTTTTGCGAGCTTCCCCTCAGGGGTAGAACTTCTTGAGCTGGTTTGAGTTGATAGGTGTAGTGAAAATATTTCCATCTAAATCCATAAGGATAGCAGTGCCTCTTGACATCAAGGTTTTGATGAGATAGGGTTCGGCCCATTTGGGTTTGAACTTGCCCCTTGGATCAAAGATTAGAGCTTTGATTTCTTTGAGGACTAAGTCACCTTCCTTCAAGTTCCAAGACTTAACCTTCTTGTTAAATGCCCAAGCTATCCTTCTCTGATATCCTTACACATGAAACAGGGCTCTAAGTCTTCTTTCATCAAACAGGAGCAACTCTTCGAACCTGTCCCTCTGCCATTCTGACTCAGGGATCTTACTTTCAACCATTACTTTTAGAGATGGGATCTTCAATTCTATATGTTGTACTGCTTCCATTCTGTATACCAAAGTGTAAGGTATCGCTCTAGCAAAAGTTTTAATCGACATTTGGTATCTCAACAGCGTAAATGGAAACTTTTTCGGCCAATCTCTACTTTCCTCTATCGTTTTCTGCATGATCTTCTTCACATTCTTATTTGCGGCTTCTACGACTCCATTGGTTTGCGATCTGTATGGTAAAGACTTATGGCTGATGATTCGATACTCCTCAAAGAGGTCTAAAACTTCTTCTTAAAAGTGGGAACCATTGTCAGAAATTATCTCATATGGAACTCTGTATCGACAGATGAGCTTTTCCTTTATGATTCTTGCTACTTGAGAGGCCTTTAGGATTGAGTAAGAGGTAGTTTCGACCAACTTTGTGAAGTAATCAATTGCTACGAGAATAAATTTGTGTCCATTAGATGCCTTGGGTGTAACTTTTCCTATTACGTCGATTCCCCAAACTGAGAATGGCTGAGGCGAGGTCATGTTATAAAGTTGAGACGGTGGTACATGCATGAGGTTTGTGTAGAACTAGCATTTTCGGCATCTCCGGATGAACTGGTGGCAATCCGTTTCCATTGTCATCCAGAAATACCCTTTGCGCAGGATCTTTTTAGCCAGCATCATCCTACTCATGTGAGGTTCGCAGACTTCTCCATGAATTTCTCTCATCAACTCGTGTCCCTCTTCTGTGTCGACACAAGCATATTGACTCCCAGGTATCCTCTTTTGTATAGTTTTTCTTCACAAATTACGAACTATGCGGTGAGTCTTCTGATAGCTCTCTGATCCTTTTTACTGGCTCAGCTAGGATATTCCCCATTCTCAATGAAATTCCAGACGTCGTGATATCATGGTAACCCGTCGTTGGCTTCTTTGGTATCGGCGATGTTGCTGATCGCAGGTGTATCCCTCTGTTGAATCTCGAAAGGCCTCATCTTTACCCTGGGTGGTATATCTATTATTGATGCCAGAGTGACCAAGGCATCAGCGAACATGTTATGTAGTCTCAAAACATGGGTGAACACCATGCTTTCAAAGCAGGGAATCATCAACTCGAGCTCTCTATAGTACTGAACTAGCTTTTCTTCATTAACCTTACATTCTCCTTTTGCTTGGGATATAACTAAAGCTGAGTCTCCTATAACCTCTAATTTTCTTGTCTCTAGTTCCAAGGCTGCTTCTAACCTGGCTAAGCAAGCTTCGTACTAGGCCTGATTGTTAGTAACTTAAAAGCTAAAGGAATATAGGAGTCATCGGGGGTGATGAGGAGTATCCCTATCTCGTATCCGTATTGGTTTGAGGCTCCATCAAAATAGAGGGTCCATAGATCTTTCTCAATCTTCAGTACTTGTTCATCGGGAAACTCAAACTCGGGCTCTTCTTCTCCATTGATAGGGTGGTTGGCCAAAAACTTTTCAATGGCTCTCCCTTTAACTGACTTCCTTGTGACATGCTACAAGTCAAATTTAGTCAGCATGAGTAACCAACAAGCTAACTTTCTTGTCAGTGTTGACTTCTCGAAGACGTATTTGAGCGGATCCATCCTTGAGATTAGAACAACTCGATATGCTAGCATGTAATGGCGTAACTTCTTAGATACCCAGCAAGTCTTCTCCAAAGGCATATACTGTCATTCGCATTCATTTATTGTAATGACCCGATATAGACCCTATTGGTAACGACCTGGTTGATAACGATCCGTGTAAAGACCCTGCTCGGACCCTAGTATTAGTGACGGATAGTTCACGAGACCATAGAACACAGAAGAAGTCCAGAACCTTAACTCGAATCGAAAACCCTAAGTTCGGCCCGAAAACCCCAACAACGTCCAAACTCAAGCAACAAAATCATAACATCTGAAGAGTCTCCCAACATTCTAAATGAAGTAAATATCATAAAATAATGAGTTAAAAATAAAAAATCCTCACAAATAGGGTAAAACGACCATTTTGCCACTAGTACAGTAAAAAATCTTTAAAATCTAAATTTTGTTACATGGATACCCAAAATCAAGGATTTAAGTAATATTAAATAGTAAAAAACAAAATAACATCAAAAATGCCAAAAATACCCCATAGTGGCCAACCACCTTGGGAAGTGTACTAAAAGGTGACTTTTGCTTTCTTTTTAACTTAAAATGATGAGAAATAAATTAAATTAAGCATTATGATGATTCAATACTTATTGAACAAGTAATATACATAATAATATAGTGTTATAGGTCAATAAAAGCAAACAAATCATTATTGAAGTTCATACACAACAAAATAAGTCAAAAAGTCATATATTGTCAAAATAGCTTAATTTGACTTATAAGACTACACCTATTTAATCAATTGCTATGAAAACTATGATAATATATGAAAATACTATATTTCTAAAAAACATATTAAAATAATAAGTCTCAGTAGAAAAATATACCAAAAAGATACATTAAATTAACTTTTAATGCATTTTCTTGCACAAAAGGGCAAACCAATGCGAAATCCCTTGATTGATGTGGGGTCAAATTTTTGTCCCCCAAACTGATCCCTAGATGTATTTATGTTTCCCATATCTAATTTTTAGGCCTCAAAAGTTGCACCCATTCAATTCACCTCATATCTCATTTAATTAAAAGAAGAAAAAGTCTTTCAAATGTACCTTTTTGTCTCCCACACATCCCCTAGCCTTGCCTATATAAAGAGAGCCAAACACCCTCTTCTCCATATGTTATTTTCATGCAAGGAAGGGAGAGGAACCAGAAACACTTTGATCTTGAGAGTTAAGATGAGTTTGAGGAAGAAAAAGGAAGGAAAAGGAAGAAACCGAAGAGATTTTCGAAAGCTAAGTCCAAATCAACCCTCCAGCTTTCTTTGATCTTTCAAAACAAGTAATTAAAACCTCTAAACCTTATATATAATACTCCTCAAAATATCCCTCAACTCATCTCTTTAAACACCTTAAAAATAAAGAACCGAAAACAAACCAAAAAGGCGTCGTTAGTAACAAAATAGGGGTTATTGTGTTCTTGAATGATATGAGATGTGTTTGTGTATTGTTATCTTTGAGTTTGATAACTTCTACGTATGCTGAAACCTTAATATTAATGTCTAAAACACAAGAAAGCAAAGAAATATAACAAAAACTTGACATGACATAAGTAGAAGACTTGGACCCTAAGAGACTTGATATTTGAGAACATAGATGTTTCTGCCCTAAATTGAAACGCCAAACCTCAATTTAGAAATTTGATCTAAGCATGTTCTTTATGTCCAAATATAGCTCTTTTTGTTGTCTTTCAAAAAAAGTTGGTTTCAACTCATTTTGATAAGTAGAACTCAAGATATTGTAATTTTACTAAAGTGTGTTATTTTTTGACTAGTCAACACTACTAACTAGAAAACCAGTGTTTAAAGTGAGATCCAAACTTTGGTCAAAACATTAAAATTGTAGATAACATGTATATCTATCTACACATCAAAAAGGAGAACACAATATTGAGTCTTGATAGGTCAAAACCCCATTGAAACTCTCTGTTGAGTTTCAGCCCCCAAGGAACATTCTGTTACATATTTTTATATAGCTCAACACCCTTAACTTTAGTGATCTATTCCAAAAGTGGTCTACATGAATATTGTAGATAACTTATTGAAGTACTTTTTGCCCAAAAATCAGATAATAGAGCCTCGGGATGATACCCCAAAACCATTTCAAACTCTCTGTCCAAAACCCGCTCTCCTGAGTTTTTGTGGCTGACAAAACCTATTTTCTAAAATGGCCAAAAAATCTAACTTGTTACAAACAACTACCCTTAAATCTAAACGTGAAACATGTAGGGGACTTGTTGAACTGTAACATACTAAAACATGGGATCATTTGGATTTGATATGGTACCCCAAAATCGTGACCAATAAAACCAAGTGTTTGGTAAAATCTTAAGAAAAGTGCTGAACCATTTTTGCTTAGTATGTTTTGTTCACCCCATTGTCTTAGGTTTTGGCCATGGTGTTAAACATGAGAGTTGTAGAAAATATTTTTATATAAATGGTGTTTAAAAATCATAACTTTATTCCAAGTCTAGTACCCAAAAACTTTGTCGGCTCTTTTAATTTAATACTTGATATTTGGCCTTACGGTTGCTAAGTGTGATTTGAGTATCCTTTACTGTGAGACCTAAGTTTTATATGATGATTAGTTGATTTGTGCTTATTTATGAATATATGATGATTAGAACGCATTCCATTGTTAGTTGTACTCCATTGTTAGTTATACTTCAGAATATAAGTTGTTATACCATGAGCATTGTGATTGTGGCACTGGAGACATCTTGTGGGTTACCCCCTTATATGTTTTTAAGTTGTATCTTGATATGGTTGATGTGGGGGAAGGTAGGCCTTTATATCTTGGTCAGTGAATTCGGGTTGATGGGAGTGTTGACAATGGGCCATATGCGTCCTGAGTCGTGTTACGTTCTAAGCCGTATCACGTCTTGAGCCGAACTACCGCTATACGCTGTAGTGATCGGGAACGCTGATGTACAGGAACTTAACGTACAAGAACGTAATGGTACCATTCAGATTGTTGTGTCGAGTATGAATAACTTTGGGCCATGTATATCCTGAGCCGTGTTACGTCCTGAGCCGTATCACGTCTTGAGCCGAACTACCGCTATACACCGTAGTGATCGAGAACGTTGATGTACGGAAACTTAACGTAAAGGAACATAATGGTGCCATTCATATTATTATATTGGATATGTTAATTTTGGGCCATGTATGTCCTGAGCCGTGTTACGTCCTGAGCCATATCACGTTTTGAGCCGAACTGCCGCTATACGTTGTAGTGATCGAGAACGTTGATGTACGGGAACCTACCGTACAGGAACGTAATGGTGCCACTCAAAATTCGATTGGTTGATTTATAATCGGGATGGGTTATGTTGAATTGTCTTTCAAGATTCTAAGTCTAGGGCGTTCCTGGTTGCCATTTTCGAAAATGTTTTGGGATGAATTCCCCTTGAGCACCCTGAGCGTGTCTCCAATGTTTGAAATAATTTGTCATGAATATTGTTGGGCACCATGGGTTCGTCGCTAGCATTCTGATTTCGATAGCTTAGAATTTGGGTTGACACCAGCGAAGGAATCACGAGTCTTAAGGTGGGATAAATCGCTTCATTTATGTCAGATATGATTGATTGAAATGGTTTATTAAATTTGTTGGCCTGGAGTATGGTGCGGACCCCATACCGTTGCCATTGAATAAAACAGCTACGTCATGAAGCCAATGCGCGCGTTTACTATTCGCAACGAGGCGCGATGATGGCTTTGGTGATCAAATACCCGTAAAAGTGTACTATGGTGATTCATGTCATGGAATTCCTGTTATAATCTGGGTGCATGTTGGGTTGGGCATCTGCATTACATACACGACATCTCATATGCACATGCTTATTGACTTATATGATATCTTGTCATAAAATTATCAGTCTCCTTCACTATAAACTGTACTGGGTGTTATATGGTATGTGTTGTGGTGAATTTTGGGCCGTGAGATTAGTTAAAAAGTTATTATTTTTCTTCTGGGCCTTGGCTCGTGGCATTCGTGCCACAGGTGAGGAGGAGTTCTCAGAGGAAGTCATCCCAGAGGGAGAAGAAGAGTCTGAAGAACATGATGAGTTCCAAGAGCACGTAGATCCCGCCAATTCATTCTAAGGATTCGAGACCTTTGCATTTGTTCTTTTATTAAGTTTTCCCATGCTTAGTGTAAATTTTGAAATTCCTTGTTGAAACTATAATAATTATGTATTTTTGAACGGTTCAAAACTCATTTATTATGTAGTAATTAACGTATGTAAATATGAATGAATGGTTATAATATCTATTTATTTATATTTATGTATCTCACGATGTGATCGGAGGACAGGGCATCACAATTGGTATCAGAGCCCATGTTTAGTGAACTTTTAGGTCTTGGGCTATGGGAAATCATGCATTTTGTCGCGTTGGAGCTCTAAATGATGCGTTTTATTAATAATAATTATCATCTATACATTATAAGAACTAAAATCTTCTACGCCTAAGTCTTATGGCGAGTCGTGTTAGGACGTTATCGGAATTAGAAGCAGTAAGGAATTTACATGCAAAAGGCGAGTAAGGGCATCGAGATTGAATAATCGGTGATTCATACAATGAGTTATCTTCTTTTAAAGGGATAGATAGGAGTACGCACTAGGAGAAGTTTTAGATATCACCTCGAGGGACACCGTAAAAACCCCGTGCATATTTTTGACTGTCGACCTTCAAAACCTTGCCCCATAGATCTATGAGTAACAATGATCATCAGGATATTATGTCATTAGGGCTTAGCGCTTTCACGGGAAGCTGAGACGACGCACGAAAACCTCTTCACACCTCTTCAAGCATAAAGCAAATATCTTCTTGATGTCATGGCTTAGAATATCTGTCAACGTCCGCGTTTAACAAAGTTTTGAAGATCAGGACTCTCGTTGGCAAGAATGGTTAAGTAAGGGCTTATTCAACTAACTATATCTTTTCAAAGGTCCCAACAAATAAGAGCATGCCATCAGCAATATAAAGTTAAAAATGATAGCTTCACACCAAAGGACTCGCGACTCCACCATATGGCACAATTCAAACTTCTCCAGTCAAGTTCATAGCTGACTCGCACATCCGATAAATCGAGAAGCAAAAGATTCATACTGGTAGTAAGAAAGTGAAAAAAATGAGAAACAACCTCGAACTCACGATAACCTTAGTCTGCTAGGAAGTGAAAAAAATGAGAAACATCCTCGAATTCACGCCGACCTTCCCACCAAAGTGTTAGAGTCTGGATTTTTGCTATCACTATCAAAGAACGAAGAATCTTGATCACAACAATGAACGTTTCGAGCCTGATGAAGAATTAACCACCAAGTCACAATGGATCACATGACTAGGTAGTTACCACAACAATATCTTTTATCATGTTCGCTTTACCTTAGAATGACCAACCGCCCGAGAAAATGATCTAGTTATTGAAGAGACATTCAAACCCAACGTTCTAGCACATCAAGAACTTACGGTAGAGGCTAAGAGGAACGGAGTAACCTTTGGAAAGACTAGAGAGAAAATGGAAGCATATGACTACAGACTTCGTCATCAGGATTATCATGATCACCTCAAAGACCGGTAACTCTTTTGTTAAACAATTCAAGGAATTCGGTGCCAAGGAGTTTGTGAAAATGGTATGCCCCATTAACGCTGAAGATTGTTTTAGGGGTGGAGTGCGCCTTTTTAAATAGACCGAGTTGTTCACATGGTAGGTTCTTAATGTATTAGTTCGTATTCATTTGGCGTCTAGACTGTGTAACTCTTATGGAGTTGGTATTTGGTTTTAAACCCCTTAGTGGCCGACCACCTTGGGAAGTGTGCTAAAAAGTGACTTTTTACTTTCTTTTTAACTTAAAATGATGATAAATGTATTAAATTAAGCATAATGATGATTTATTACTTGTTGAAATAGTAATATACATAATAATATTGTGTTATAGGTCAACAAAATGAAAAAATCATTATTGAAGTTCATACATAATAAAATAAGTCAAAAAATTATATATTGTCAAAATAGCTTAATTTGACTTATAAAATTATATCTATTTAATCAATTACTATGAAAACTATGATAATACATAGAAATTCTATATTTCTCTAAAAATATTAAAATACTAAGTTTCAGTAGAAAAATACACCAAAACGATATATGAAATTAACTTTTAATTCTTTTTATTGCACAAAAGGGCATGCAAACCAATGAAAACCTTTGATTGATGTGGGGCCAGATTTTTGTCCCCCAAACTGACTCCTATCTATATTTATGTTCCCATATCTAATTTTTAGGCCTCAAAAGTTGCACCCATTCAATTCACCTCATATCTCATTTAATTAAAAGAAGAAAAAGTTTTGCAAATGTACCTTTTTGTCTCCCACATGTCCCCTAGCTTTGCCTATATAAAGAGAGCCAAACACCCTCTTCTCCATATGTTATTTTCGTGCAAGAGAGGTGGAGGAACTAGAAACACTTTGATCTTGAGAGTTAAGATGAGTTTGAGGAAGAAAAACGAAGGAAAAGGAAGAAACCGAGGAGATTTTTGAAAGCTAAATCCAAATTAACCCTCCACTCTTCTTTGATCTCTCAAAACAAGTAACTAAAACCTCTAAACCTTATATCTAATATCCCTTAAAATATCCCTCAACTCATCTCTTTAAATACCGTAAAAATCAAGAACCGAAAACAAACCGAAAGGGCGTCGTAGTAACAAAATAGGGGTTGTGTTCTTGAATGATATGAGATGAGTTTGTGTGTTGTTATCTTTGTGTTTGATGACTTCTAACTATGCTGGAACCTTGATATTAATGTCTAAAAGACAAGCATGCAAAGAAATGGAACAAAAACTTGACATGACATGAGTAGAAGACTTGGATCCTAAGAGACTTGATTTTTGAGAACATTTATGTTTCTGCCATGAAATTTCGAATACCATAACTCAATTTAAAAATTTGATCTAAGCATGTTCTTTTTGTCCAGATTTATCTCTTTGAGTTATCTTTCATCCAATGTTGGTTTCAACTCATTTTCATAAGTAGAACTCAAGATATTGTAATTTTACCAAAGTGTGTCATTTTCAGACCAGTCAATACTATTGACTTGGAAACCCTAGTTTAAATGAGATCCGATCTTTGGTCAAAATGTGAAAGTTGTAGATAACATGTATGTCTATCTACCCATTCAAAAGGTCAACAAAATATTGAGTCTTGATAGGTCAAAACCCCTTTTAAACTCTCTATTGAGTTTCAGCCCCCAATGAACATTCTGTTACATATTGTTATATAGCTCACCACCCCTTTTTTTAGTGACCTATTCCAAAAGTGGTCTACATGAATATTGTAGTTAACATATTGATGTACGTTCTGTCCAAAAATCAGACCTTAAAGCCTCGGGATGATACCCAAAACAGTTTCAAACTCTCTGTCCAAAACTGGCTCTGCTGAGTTTTGGTGGCTGACAGAACCTATTTTCTAAAATGGCCAAAAATTCTAACTTGTTCCAAACAACTACCCTTAGGTCTAAACATGAAACTTGTAGGGGACTTGTTGAGCTAGAACATACTAAATCATGGGCTCATTTGGACTTGATATAATACCCCAAAACCGAGACCAACAGAAGCATGTTTTTGGTAAACTCTTAAGAAAAGTGCTGAATCGTTTTTTCTTAGGATGTTTTGTTCACCCCTTTGCCTTAGGTTTTGGCCCTGGTGTGAAACATAAGAGTTGTAGGAAATATTGTTATCTAAATGGTGTTTAAAAATCATAACTTGATTTCAAGTCTCGTACCCCAAAACTTTGTTGGCTCTTTTAATTTAATACTTTATATTTGGCCTTACGTTGCTAAGTGTGATTCAAGTATCCTTTACTATGAGACCCAAGTTTTATATGATGATTAGTTGATTAGTGCTTATTTATGAATATATGTTGATTAGAATGCATGTCATTGTTAGTTATACTTCCGAATATAAGTTGTTACACCACGAGCATTGTGATTGTGGCACTGGAGACATCTTGTGGGTTACCACCTTATATGTTTTTAAGTTGTATCTTGATATGGTTGATGTGGGAGAAGACAGGCCTTCATATCTTGGTTATTGAATCCTGGTTGATGGGCGTGTTGACAATGGGCCATATACGTCCTGATTCGTGTTACATCCTAAGCCGTATCACATCTTCAGCCGAACTGTCGTTATACGCCGCAGTGATCGGGAATGTTGATGTACGAGAACCTAACGTACGAGAACGTAATTATACTATTCATATTGTTTTGTCGAGTATGAATAACTTTGGGCCATGTATGTCTTGTGCCGTGTTATGTCCTGAACCGTATGACGTCTTGAGCTGAACTACCGCTATACGCCGTAGTGATTGGGAACATTGATGTACGGGAACTTAATGTACGGGAACATAATGGTGCCATTCGAATTATTGTATTGGATATGTTAACTTTGGGCCATGTATGTCCTGAGCCGTGTTACG
>JAUMHN010263127.1:0-19423 GCA_032360265.1 Heliamphora ciliata | reverse complement strand
CAACCTTACCCTCTTGCATCAAAACACATCCAAGACCATCATGTGATGCATCACAGTACACCGTATACCCCAAGCCTCACTCTGGAATGATCAACACTGGCGGACTAATCAACCTCGTCTTCAGCTCCTAGAAAGCTGACTCACAGGACACACTCCAAGCAAACACAACTCCCTTCCGTGCCAGATACGTCATCGGTGCAGCGAGTCTAGCAAAGTGCTTCACGAACCGTCGGTAGTAACCTGCTAAATCCAAAAAATTGTGAATCTCAAAGACACTCTTCGGTCACTCCCAACCGGTCACTGCATCTGTCTTCGATGAATCCACAACTACCCCGTCTGTCGACACCACGTGTCCTAAAAATCTCACCTCCGACATCCAGAATTTGCACTTCTCATACTTCGCGTACAATCGGTGCTCTCTCAATGTAGCACGATCCGTAAGTGATCCTCGTGTGCCTCCCTGGTAGGTGAGTAGACGAGAATATCATTCACAAACACTACCACAAAACTGTCCAGATAAGGATAGAAGATTCGGTTCATCAAACTCATGAATGTAGCAGGTGCATTCGTCAAACTGAACGGCATAACTAGAAACTCGTAGTGACCATAGCGAGTCCTAAAAGAGGTCTTCGCTATGTCCTCGTCCCTAATCCGCAACTGGTGATATCCCGATCTCAAGTCAATCTTCGAGAAACAGCTCGAATCCCTCAGTTGATCAAACAAGTCGTCTATCCTCGGCATTGGATACTTGTTCTTCACTGTCACCTGGTTCAGCTTCTTGTAATCGATACACAAATGCAATGATCCATCCTTCTTCTTTACAAAAAGAGCAGGAGCTCCCCAAGGTGAAGTACTCGAACGTATAAACCCTATGTCTAGCAACTCCTGTAACTGCACCTTGAGTTCACACAACTCAGCGGGTGCAAAGCAATAGGATGGTATAGATATGGGAGCAGCTCCGGGAACTAGATCAATAGAGAACTCTATCTCCCGGCTCGATGGTAACTCAAACAGATCAACAAGAAAGACATCAGGATAGTCGCACACCACCAGAGGTAACTCTCCTCGAACTCTAACCTCCTCATCTAACACGAGAGCTGAGAAAAGGAAACCCAGGTTGCCCTGGTTCCGCACATCACTGGGTGTAGACATCAAACCCTCATCCCGGTCTCCCACAAAACAAAAGCAGTCTCCAGCCGGTGTACAAATCGTTACCCTCCGTCGATCGCAATCGATGAAGGCACGATAGGTGGTCAGCCAATCCATCCCTAGGATGACATCGAACGCAGTCATGTCTAGGATGTTAAGGTCAAACTCTAAACAACGACGCTGACCTCCAACATGCAGGATCTACAGACAAGACTCAACGTCACATCCCCACTCACAAGGGTCTTCACGCACATAGTACTACCCAACCAATCTATTTGTAACCCCAATGCAGATGCAAAAGCTAAAGATATAAATGAATGTGATGCTCCAGTGTTGATAAGAACACTGGCCCATGATCTGAAGACTAGAAGAGTACCTCTGATCACGGAGGTGGTAGCAACAGCATCGGGCACGACCGATGCTCTGAAAGAACTGGGATCTGCAAGAACATAAACTCTAGCCGGCCCACTGCGGCCCTGCACTGTCGACTGCCTGCCCGACTGCACTGAAGCTCCTCTCTCTGCAAAACGGGACATCTGAGCTCTAGGATGTGAATACATCTATCTCCCCTGGCCTGATGGAACAGCTGGTGCTCCCATTGTTCTTTAAATACTCCCTCTTCGAGGATAGTTCCTCCGAATATGCCCAGACTGTCCACACTCAAAATAGACTGGTGGCCCTTTCCTGGGTGCCTGCGACTGTGACTGTGCTTGAACAGGAGCTGCACTCTGGCACTCAGCCGCAGGATGTCCTGGCCGCTGTCATCTATGACAAACAATCTCCCTCTGATCTGACCTTCCCATTGAGGCTACGGGATGTGTAGATGCAGAAGACTGTGGCTGATAAGACCCCACCGCATAAGAATTCAGACCAAATGTTCGCTGATGCTTGTCTCTGCGTCCCCAGGACTGTGCACGTCCTCCGTCCTGTTGTCCCCGACTTCTCTGTCACAACGTGTCTCATTCAGAGTATCCTTCACTTTTATAGCAGTCTCCACTAGCTCCGTAAAGACCTGCATCCTGAACGCTGCCACTCTGCCTCGGATAGCGGGCCTCAAACCCCTCTCAAACTGTTTTACACAGAACTCATCAGTAGGTATGATCTCCTGTGCAAACGGAGATAGGCTAGTAAACTCAGCCTCGTACTTAAGCACTGTCATCGTCCCCTGTGTCAGAAACAGGAAGTCCTCTCTGTAGCGATCCCTCATAGTCGCTGGAAAGTATTTCTCCAGAAATACCTTCATGAATGCATCCCCGGTGCCTGCCACTGTGGTCTTGGCGAAATTCCACCATATATGAGCACTCCCTCTTAGCTGGAAGGCGGCACATATGACCTTCAGATCATCTTCCTCAATCTGAAGCGAATCAAGGATCCTGGTAACCAGCTCCAACCACTCCGTGGCAACGGTGAGATTGGGATCCCTAGAAAAGGTAGAAGGGTCCAGACGACGAAACTCACGCATCGCAACCGTCGCCCTCGGCTCAGGTATGGTCTCTCTCCCCCTAGAGGCCTCAGCCAGTTGCCGGATGGAGCCGAACATCTCACGCAACAAATCTCCCTCAGCAACAGGTCCTTAAGGTGTATTAGTATCCCCAACATCTGGGACTAAAAAGTCCCTTCGGCCAGAACCACGGCCACGGCCTTGACCACGGACTCGTCCTCCCAGCGTGGACATAACTCTATACGAAAGCAACATAACAAGATAAGAATCCATACAACATGTTATAGCTAACGTAAAAGACAAAAAAGCATGCTAACACATAGCCACGTAATATCATGTCATCACATCTCACATATCGAGGAGAACCAAAAAGAAAGACTCGTCACTCTGAACAACGTACTCAGATTTCTTGCAACAAATCACGTCTGCAAAACGTTTCTCTAACATGGCTCCCAAGTATGTTAATCCAAACGCCCAAAGGCAAGACTAATCAATCCCAAGGTCCAACCTCCATACCCACGTATACACCACAAGCTATCATGCTATGTTAGAAAAACGCTGTAAGACATTCAATCAAGCACACATACACCCTCACAAGGTGATGTATCCTCTTTCCCATAGCTCATAGGTATTTGGACCCAGAGCTCTGATACCAAGCTGTCACGCCCTAACATCCAGGTCACGCGAAAGCCCACCAAAACACCCATTTAAGAAAATAGGTTTCATAGTTGATAATAAAAATGTACAACATTTGGATAAATTTCACACAGTTCAAATCTCATAAATTGAAAACATGCATTCTCATACATGAATAAACATATCGCCTAAAGGCGTACAAAACCAGCCTCAACAGGCATCACATGTGTAAGTACATGTCTCAAAAAGGGAGAACTATAGCAAGTCTTCCATCACCTCTGCAACTAGGTCATCTCATCATACTCACCTGAAAAGGATTTTACAGCAAAATCCCACACCGCGAGCCGAAGCTCAATAGAATATAGACAATAAAACTGTAAAGCAGGCTATTGAATTATACACACACGGGCTCAACCACTGGAGCCAAAAAGGTTTTTCTTCCAAAACCACAAGTTTTTCGTCAAACTATCACGAGTCTCAAAAGGTTTTATCTCATAAAAACCCACGTTTTCCATCCTTCAAACTATGCATATCATCCTAACAAATATCATGCCACAGTTAAGGGAAAGCTGTAAATAAACAGTAAACTCCACTCAGGCCACACAGCTGAGGAGAAAAGATGTAAATGGAATCCTATGTACTGACTCTGTCGTACCGACAAAGATAACAACTATAGACTCCTGTCCATTACCCTAGTCCTGAACCACTGAAGGCCTGCTAGGTAATGACAAGTTCTATACGGAGTTACAACAACAACTCCATTCACGGAGGCAACCGACTTCTTTACAGTTTTCCCTAACCGATGGGAAAGCACCCAAATCATACATTTGTTTCTTTACGGTTTGCCACGACCAATGGACGAAACATAACCAAATCACACACCTGCTTCTTTACGGATTGCCACGACCGATCGATGAAGCAAAACCAAACCACGTTTATGGGGATTAACCCGAGGGACCGTAGCGAACCCACTCTGCGCACGTTTTTAGACTTACACCAAGGAGCAATAGAAGCCCAACTCATAACCATCCACTGTCACCGTACATCTATGGAACCATTTAAAAACCCACTGTAGCTCAACTACGAAAAACCCACAAAATAGTTTATACATCACGTGTATAAAAGAGATCCAATCCATCAAAATAGAGATCTAAAACCATTTTTGACAAAACGTGTAAAAAGGTGAGACTCAACCCCGCGGGTTAGCTCCAAACCTCCAAAAGATGTTTTTCACCCAATTTCACAAATCACCATTTTCAAACCTCTATTTGAAAACTACGGATACCACGTACTCGAAACATGTATACAACCGAGAAAAAGGCGTAAAAACCCACTTTTACCCAAAACCACGGTTTAAGACAGATAAACAACATTTCATGCATTTATATTCGGTGAAAGCAAGTATAACTGTATATAACACCCTCATAACAATAGTAGGTCTAGAATCCTACCTCGAAGAGTCAAGAACTCGATGTCTCAAAACTAAACGGCGTCAGAACGAGAATCCAACTAGATGTATGTGAAGCCCCGAGCCCCAATAGCAAGGATCCACGAAGGAATCAACAACAAACCAAGCCCCGGGCCCTCAAAGCTAGAGAGAAGGAGGAGAAAATGGAAACAAAAAGTTTTTCCAAACATTCCAGCCTATGGAACCTCTTATAACGCGTCAAAAAGGCTGTTCAGTCGACTGAAGAGAGCACTTCAGTCGACTGAAGCTCTTAGAAAAACGTGCACTGCCTCAGTTCAGTCGACCGAACTAACCCCCTCAACCGACTGAACCCTCGAGCAGAAGCTTACTGGTTTCTGTTATGGTTTCAAGGCTCAAAAACCAACCCAACTAACCTAATCAAGGTTCAAGAAAGCATAAAACACATGTACACATGCCGTTCTACAACTTAAAAGCATAAACCATACATCGATGTTATCATATACGGGAATAAAAGCGTCACGTATATAAACAACTCAAAAGATAAGGGTCAGGGTCTCACAGTATTTTAAGCTGATTTTTTCTCAGTATCTAGTTTCATATATTAGATACATTTTTCATAAAAACCACTTTTGAATTTGGCTATTAAAAACTTAGGTGTTTGGTCTCACAAAAATATATGACAGAGAGCTCTGTCAGTCACTAAACCACAACAGTGAATTTAGGAAGAGTTTTGACCTATGAAGACTTCATATGATTGGCTCATTGTTGGTGGACAGCATGCTAAATGTGTTATCTACATGTTTTATGTTTTGAATTATGCTTGGTTCTCACTATAACTTAGGGTTTTTAGGTCTGCCCAACGAAATCACTTCAAACCAATTTTGTATGAAATAAAACTTAAAAATCTAGGTCTGAACATAAAAATCACAGTTAGATCATTTTTCTACAATTAGATATGATAGTTTGAATTTCGTGGCAGAATGTTGGTATGCCCAAAAAATCAAGTTATTTAGGATTTCGATAACTTAGCTCATGTTGTGTTTATTTTTAATGTATTTTCTTTGCATGCATGTCATATATTCATACATATCAAAATTTCAGAACCTATTCAAGTCGTTAAACACAAAAATACTCACATGCAAGCACATACAACACTTAATCTTACATAGATTGCCCTTAATCTACTCATACGACGCCTTTTTGAGTGAGATCTTGTTTCTTACTCTTAGGGTTGTTTATAGAGATGGATTGAGAGTTATTTTATGAGAGAATGACAGAAGGTTTGAGGAATTTACTTACCTTAGAAAAAGTAGACAATGGTGGAGGGTAAACTAGGACTTAACTTTCACTTAAGGGCTCCTAATTTCCTTGGCTCCTTCCTTCTTCCTTTTCCTTCTTATTTCTTCTTCCTTCTCCCAAACATGAAGAACCTTCTCTCACTCAAGTTTTGTAGTCTCTCACCCTCTCTTGTGGCCAAAAATGTAGGGAAGAAATAGGAGATAGGGTCCTTTTTATAGAATTTTAAAAGGGTGGGTTTAAAGATGCATGTGTAAGAAAATTTGAATTTTTCTTAATTATGATTGACTGTATGGGAAGCTAGCTCTTATTATGAAATTGTGTAAGTGATATTTTCAGATTGTGCAGATGGGGATTTCATTTGGGCTGTTTGGGGAAGCTTAAAAGTCAATTTTGCATTATTTTAATGATTAAATTTGCTTTTGGTACTATTTTGTGCAAGAAAATGTATAAAATATTAATTTTGTGTATCTTTTTAGTATCTTAACCTACTAATTATATTAATTAATTTAGTCTTTTTATGATTTATCATAATTTTTATAGCAATTAATTAAATAGGTATAGATTTTTAAGTCAAATTAAGCTAGTTTGACAAGAATTGACTTTTTGACTTATTTATTGTGTCGAGACTTTAAATAATGATTTGTTTGCTTTTGTTAACTTATAATATTATGTTAGTATTTATATTACTTATATAAAAAGTCTTGGATCATAATAATGATTAATTTATACAACTTTTTCTCATTTTTGAGCTTAAAAATTACAAAAAGTCACTTTTTGGGCACAAACTCCAATGTGGCCGGCCACTAAGGGAATTTTTGTCATTTTTTGATATTATTTTATCTTTTGTTACTTAATTGTATTTAAATATCTTATTTAGGGTATCTATGTGTCAAATTTTAGATTTTTAAGAATTTTTGCTATACTCGGGACAAAATGGTCATTTTACCCTAATTATGAGAATTTTTTATTTTTAACCTTATATTTTATGTTATTTACTTTATTTAGGATGTTAGGAGTCTTCTCTGAGTATTAAAATTTTTCCTCTAAGCATTTAATCTCCTTAGGATTTTTCGGGTCGAATTAGGGTTTTCGGGCTCAGTTAGGGTTTTCAATCTTCTAGTGACCTAAGATCTTATTAGCTTACTGTCGCTAATACTTGGGTTTGGACTGGATCACTAAACGGATCATTACAAGTTGGGTTGTTACAACTAGGGTCTGTACCAGGGTTTTACACGATTTACCTCACATGCATACAATTTATGAGTGTGTGTAACCATAAGACTTTACAAATGATTATCAACCATTCCAAAATGTCAAATCATTGTAACAACAAATTACATTTACAAGATATGAATTTCTCAAAAGATCTTCTATAGATGTGTAATTCTATCCCAAAAACTCAAAAATGGTCTTCAAGACCATGCTTCTCAATCGATCACCTTCTTTTCATTATCACCTAAAATGGGTTAAACAACGTGAGCCGAGGCTCGTAGAAAAAAGATTATATATGAATATATATACATGACATGCGAGGATGATTATGTGAATGCACCACAAGTTTGTAACCAAAGTTAACTCCTCTTTTCTAGTAAATTCTCATTCATATAACCGATTTTCTTTCTTTACCTAAAACTAACACACACATTAATTAATTCTATAGTCCCATAATCTCAAACCCTACATGGTTACTATGATTTCCCATTTCACTTCATTCCATTTTATTTTCCATAATACAACCATTATCATGGTTTTTCAAAGCCTCACATTCATCAATTACGTCATATGGTTTTACAAATCCGATTATATTCATTGATTTAATTAAGTACCAAGGTCGGATGACGCCTATAGACCCAGGCATATTTATCACCACCGAGCCACGCAAGGCCCAATGAATAAATACACATTTTATAGCTCGACACGAAAAACACACATTTTCAGTTTCTCTCGGAAACATCGATGGGTGCGTCAGCTAAGAGCACGCTTTTACGGGGATTAACCCAAAAGAAGAGCCTACCTTACATTGTGCAAATTTGTGATCTTTCACCGAGAAGCTACTCTAGCCCAATCTTAACTATCCAAATCATTCACATGGTACCTTAATTAAGTATTTCACATTTAAACCAGCACAAGTCCAACCATCAACTTGGTTCTTCTCGTCAAACTCAACACTATTAAAGTTTCAATTACCAATAATTCAAATATCTTTATCATTCTTATATTTGAATTAACTAGGTAAGATACACTTAAATACCATATCTCATGTCATTCCATACATCCAACAATTCACGGAATTTATTAAAGATTCTCAACACAACACCATCCATTTTCACCCATTCCCAAGATTTATAAATTAACTTATCAAAGAGTTTATATAAGTCCCAATTAGTCAAAAACCTAACCAATTTTATTATTCGGGTTTGACAACTCAAAAACCCCCAAATCTCCATGATTGTGATAGTAATCAAACCATAACTTTCTAAAATACAAGTTAAAGGTTCCCACATGACATTATCAAGGTTAAAACACCACAAGTTATCCAAAATTATAAGATTTAACACGTTCTAGCTTCAAACCCGAACCTAGGATTTCAAAACACGAGTTTTTCCATGTTTCAACGTAGAATCTCAAAGATACAACTCATATCAAATAAGTTTTCATAAATAGTCATAGATTAAACCTCTTAGGTGATTAAATCACGAAGAACAAGCCTCTAGCCAAAAACGTCTCCACTGGTGGGCGAAAACCTAGCTCCTAATGTGCAATCCAACTCCTCCAACGGTGTGCCAATGGGTATGAGGCAAGAAATCACCTTTAAATGAGCAAAAGAAGCTCAAGGGACACCCAAAATCAGATCTAGGGCTTAGGGTTTACTTCTAGAGAGAGGAGGAGAAGAGAGAAATGAACTTAAAAGCTCAATTCCCAAACATAAAGTTGCTTTCTGTCACAGACTGCTTGATTAGTCTCGAGACCGATCGATCGGTCTGTCGCTGGAAAGTACTTCAAGGAAAGAAAGTATATATAGTTTTCAAATTTTCTTCCAATGCGTCAAGACTCATTCAATCAGCCCACAATAATTATTTTCATGCATTATTAAGTATATAATTATTATCGACAATTATAATCATGATTAAATTTTAATTATTTTCCATTATTAAACATTCAATCATATTCCACTAAACACGTCATAACAAATTTTAATTAATCTTTTCAAATTACAAGGGACCGGGTCTCTACAATATTAATATTATGGTCCAAAATTATAATTATACTATATTGTTAAAGAAAAAGTGCTTAAAAATTGACTTAATGTATAAAAATATTCACTTTTTCCATGAAATTGTATTTAACTATTAAGTTTATGATTGACACATTATTTTTAGAGTTTAGAAATATTATTGTATTATTTAAATACATATACATAAAAGACATGTGTGAAAATAAGTCTTTTTATAAGAATTTCTAAAATAAGCTTTCTAAAAAAATTAGTGTACATAGTTATTAATTAATTAAACTAAGCTATATAAACCTATTATTTTAAATTAAATTATTTTAAAATTTTATTTTTAGCAATTAAAATATATTTAAGACATTGTTTGGTTCAAAAGAAGATATTGGATTGGCATAAAAGCTTTTGGTTGGGTTATTGGGCTCATTATGAAGAATTAGGAATTTGGCTTATAGAATGAATGGGTTGGCCTAATTAGGGTTTTTGGCTAGATGAGTTTCTCTCAATGTCCATGGAAAATGTCAAGATGAAGAACTACGCGAAACGAACGTGTGATAATAAATCGAATTTTACTTTATTTATTTATTTATTATTAATATTTTAAACCCATAAATACACATATTATCATTATTATACTAACTTATGTGTTATTATTATTATATGTCACGTCCTAAACTCCAGATCACGTGAAACACCCACAAACAACCAACCAGAGAATACACTCTCAAATAAAGTCATACATGCATTGTATATAATCGCCAACCGGCATACATTACACGGTTCTAACATCGGAAAAATATATTACAACATACATGTAACAGAAAGAACAAAATGGAAGGCTACAGCTCTTCCACCTCTCCAGCACCTCCAGATCAACCTGCGTGGCCGGTATCTGAAGAAAATCAAATCCTAAGTCGTGAGCCAAAGCTCAGCAGAAACTAGACAGGCATGCAATATAAGTTAAACATGCGAGGAAAACGAGGTGCAGTTTTAGACTCTCTTTCTAGCCTTTAAACCAATTTTCACATGCAAACGGGAAAGTAAGGATACAAATCATCTTTTGACTCACTCACAGGAGCCTTGAAAATAGTTGAAAAAGGGTTTTTACATCGCGATTCACACGACTCTTAAAAATAATTTGAAAACTGGTTTATCCGTCCCACAATGCAATTCATGCAATCCTTGTATCTTCTCGGATTTTCACCGAATGACCACTGCCCCCGTCTATGTAACGCACATAACCCATGCAACACACACAACGCACGCAACCCGTGCAACACATGCAGCGCACGCAACCCGTGCAACACACGTATCTTCACGAACTTTTACCGCAGGACCATTATCCACCCTCATCACATATCTTCATGGATTTTCACCATAGGACCACAGCCCCTATCAATGTACCTTTACGGACTTTAACCGAAGGACCTCAGCCTTACCGAATGCACTTTTACGAACTTTAATCGAAGGACCTCAGCCCTAACCTTCTTGGACTATCACCGAAGGACCGCAACCCTAACGAACACACCTTTACGGACTTTTACCGAGGGACTAATATCCGCCCCACATATGCATAACAGATACTAATGTACGTATCAACATGCATCTCTACACATGCCTAAACCACGGGATAAAATCGTATCAAAACATGCATACTAAATCAGGGTTTAAATGCATAAAATCACGTACTATCAATACGTTCCGCAAACCACGTCACATGTTACACACGCGACTCATACAACACCTGCAACTCATGCAATATGCATCACATGCATCCGTTCCTCATATTCCACATAACCATGCCTATGAAACTTCTGAGTTTTAAAGCATGCAACCACGGTACACATAACGATACCAAAACCATGTAATCCATTTACATAATCCATGCATAATAAATCACAGTTATAAATGCATACAGCCAGCTATAAGCACACATAGCCATATAACCTCAAACCATGACATCACCCACCACAAAACCCGACATCCACTCACAGGGACAACCAGTATCCCATACAACCAAGTCTAACTGGAAGGCTACACCAAACCCCTCAAACCATGAGGTCACTAACACCACCTTTTCGCCAAAGGTGCCACAGTCCCTAACATACCCCACAACCAATGATGCATAAGCATCACACACATAACCGTGCCCCAACAACCCGTATTTAACCATGCATGCCAACCCCAAGGATGATACCTACACAACACCCAGGATCACAACACGTTACCCGAACCCACCGCACAACCAACCGAATCCCAAAAGGCATCTAACAGTATTTCAATTGACTAACCCCATAATCAATCAACTGAATACCATAAGAAACCAATTGAAAACCAAGAAACCAATCAAAACCACAAACACAACACTGCCCAGGTTCAGTTGACTGGACCCCAACCCCCAGTCGACTGAACAACACACTGGAAAAGCCCAAAAATGCCCAAACACACAGTTTAGTCGACTAACCCCACGGTCCAGTCGACCGAACCCAAGAACCAAGATCCAGTCGACACGGTCTAGTCGACCGAATTGAGCGAAATAGGCTTTTGAGCTACGGGTTTAGCTTTCCAAACGTCAAATCAACGCCTCCGAATACCCATACGACAGCCTCGGACATCCACACACCTAGGCCTAACACCAAGACCAAGAAAGAAACTCCCGACACCCAATTCCATCCACCGAAATCGTCGAAAAAATAGTTTTTATCCCAAAAACCCAACTTTGAAACAAATTCAGATCTACAGCAATTTAACCGTTAAAAACACACACGATTACACGTAGCACCCTTATACAGCAGTAGGGTCTAGAATTCTACCTTGGTGAGTTAAAAACTCGATGCCTCGAATCATGTGCAAAATTGAGTCTCGTGGGAATGGAATTCCATCAAGATGAACGCGTAGCCCACCGTGCCAATAGCAGAAATCCACTATCTGATCGTTAGAAATTGAGCCCCGGGCCCCCAAGAACTTAGAGAGAAAAAAAGAAACTTACTAGAGAAGTTTTGAAAATATCTTTTGAAAATATCTAACTCCAGATATTTATAGGCCTCCAAAATATTTTTTTTTTTTAAATTTTCAAAATTCGGACCGCAACACCCCACGGCCCCAAGAACCTACCCCGCATGCATATCTAACCCGATCATACATCAAAAAGCATTTAAACATGCAAAAGCAAAAATGCTAATGCGCGTTGAAAAATTCCAAAAAAGAAAACGGATCAGGATCTCACAAATCTACCCTCTTAAAGGAATTTTGCCCCCGAAATTCAACTCAAGGTCAAAATAACAAACTGTCGATCGCAATCGACACAGGCATTCGAGATGGTCCGCCAAACCATTCCTAGGATATAGTCAAATAAGGTCAGGCATCCGAAATAATGGCCAACTATCTCAAAGACACGGGATCTACAACTCACCCCAACCTCACATCCTCACCTGCCACTGCATCAACACAGCACACCACCGCGGAAACCATCACCAACTCCCAAACAGATGCAATAAAGAAACTGGCCCAAAGCCTGCAGACTCAGAAAGTACCTATGCTTGCTGAAGGCATATCTGCATCCCCCGGCACGATTGGTGCCCTAGATGAACCGGGAGCCATGAGGGAATACGCTCGGGGTAATGCCGCTCTGTCCTATCCACCATAACTCGGCACTGTCAGCTGCCGCACCAACTGAACTAATGTACTCCCACCTACCATCCGGGAAGTCTAAACTGCAGGATATTGCTGTTGCTCCTGCACAAATGAACCCTCTGGTGTACTCACTATACTCGGCATACCCTCTCTCTGGGGACAATTCCTGCGAACATGTCCAGGCTGGCCACATCCATAGAAAATCTGTAACTCTCTCCCCTGTAACTGAATCCATGAACCCTGGGACGGCTTTAGCTGCGGGCACTCTAACACACGATGCCCTATCTATCTGCACTGATAGAAAATCAACTCCCTCTGCTTTGACCTCCCAGAAAAAGTCACTGATGGTGCTGGTGCAGAGAACTGCTGTGGTAACCCAGATGGGTGAATGCTAGGACCAGAGGACCTCCACCCCTTGCTAGAACGCCCACCAATCTGTGCCCCGGTCCCACCCTATGATGTCTTGGCCTCCCTAGAAGCTCGAATCTCAGTCATAGTGTTCTCAACCCTCGTTGCTGCCTCCACTAGCTCTGTGATGACATGAAGTCCCAATGCAATCACACGCTCCTTGATCGCTGGCCTTAACCCCTACTCAAACCTCATAGATCGCAACTCGTCTGTGCTCACCAACTCCGGTGCAAACCGGGACAAGCTCGTAAACCTGGCCTCATACTACATTACATACATGACCCCTAGGTAAAAGTGTAGAACTCCTCCCTATACAAATCCCTCTTTGAAGCTGGGAAGTATTTCTCTAGAAACACTACTGTAAAGGCTGCCCATGTGACCCCCATTGTGGTCTTAGCATATCTCCACCACGCGTGAGCAATACCCCTCAGCTGAAATGCGACAAAAGAAACCCGCAACTCATCCTCCACGATCTGTAACGTATCCAGGATCTGAGTCACCAACTCCATCCACTCTGTTGCCACAATAGGATCAGGATCCCAAGCAAAGGTAGGCAGATCCATGCGCCTGAACTCCCGCATCGCTACTGTAGCCCTCACCTCAAGTACTCCCTCTCTCTCTTTAATAATTTCGCCTTTAACCAACTGCTGGATAGAACCCACCAGCACATGCAACAACTCCATCGCGTCCATCGGTCCCAGGGGAGCATTTTCATCCCCAGCATTTGGGATAGGAACATCCCCTTGGCCAACACCATGGCCACGGCCGAGACCACGACCTCGCCCTCGTCTCGCAAACATCGCGTTTATATAAAAAAGGCAAAACATGAGATGCAGCACATAGCATAAACCACATAAGCATGCTAACACATCGCCACATAGGTTCATGCTAAACAAACCCCACATACCGAGGAGAACCAACAAGAATGGCACGTCAATCTGGATAACCTACTCAGATTTCCTGCTAGAAATCACATTAGCTAAACGCGTTTCTAACTTGCCTCCCAAGTTTGTTAATGCAAATGCCAAAGGCAGGACTATCACTCCTAAGGTTTAACCCCCATGCTCACATACACACACCATTCACATATCTGACATGCTAATACGTTCATGTTATCAAAGCATCTAAACACATGCAACCAAGCACACGCAATCAACCTCACACGGTGATACAACCACTTCTCACGGCTCTTCAGTATTCGAACCTAGAGCTCTGATACTAATTTATCATGCCCCAAACTCCGGGTCACGTGAAACACCCACAAACAACCAACCTGAGAATACACTCTCAAATAAAACCATACATGCATTGTATATAATCGCCAAACGGCATACATTACATGGTTCTAATACCGAAAAAATATGTTACAACATATATGTAACAGAAAGAACAAAAAGGAAGGCTACAGCTCTTCCACCTCTCCAGCACCTCCAGATCAACCTACGTGATCGGTACCTGAAGAAAATTAAATACCAAGTCGTGAGCCATAGCTCAGCAGAAACTAGACAGGCATGCAATATAAGTTAAACATGCTAGGAAAATGAGGTGCAGTTTTGGACTCTCTTTCAAACCTTTAAAACAATTTTCACATCCAAATGGGAAAGCGAGAATACAAACCATCTTTTGACTCACTCACAAGAGCCTTGAAAATAGTTGACAAAGGGTTTTTACATTGCGATTCACACGACTCTTAAAAATAATTTAAAAATTGGTCTATTCGTTTCACAACGCAATTCATACAATCTATGTATCTTCTCGGACTTTCATCGAAGGACCACAGCCCTCATCTATACAATGCACATAACCCGTGCAACACACACAACACACGCAACCCATGCAACACATACAATGCACGCAACCCGTGCAACACACGTAGCGCACGCAACCCGTGCAACGCACGCATCTTTACGGACTTTCACCGTAGGACCATTATCTGCCCTCATCACATATCTTCATGGACTTTCACCGTAGGGCTGCAGCTCCTGTCAATGTACCTTTACGGACTTTAACCGAAGGACCTCAGCCCTATCGAATGCATCTTTACGGACTTTAACCAAAGGACATCAGCCCTAACCTTCTCAGACTATCACCGAAGGACCGCAGCCCTAACGAACACACCTTTACGGACTTTCATCGAAGGACTAATATTCGCCCCACACATGCATAACAGATACTAATGTACGTATCAACAGGTATCTCTACACATGCCTAAAACACGGGATAAAACTGTATCAAAACATGCATACTAAACCAGGGTTTAAATGCATAAAATCACGTACTATCACTACGTTCCACAAACCATGTCACATGTTACACACGCGACTCATACAACACCTGCAACTCATGCAACATGCTTCACATGCATCCATTCCTCATATTTCACATAACCACGCCTATGAAACTTCTGAGTTTTAAGGCATGCAACCATGGTACACATAATGTTACCAAAATCATATAATCAACTTACATAATACATGCATAATAAACCAGAGTTACAAATACATACAACCAGCTATAAGCACACATAGCCATATAACCTCAAACCGTGACATAACCCGCCACAAAACCCGACATCCACTCACAGGGACAACCGGCAACCTACACAACCAAGCCTAACTGGAAGGTTACACCAAACCCCTCAAACCATGAGGTCACTAACACCACCTTTTCTCCAAAGGGGCCACAAGCCTTAACACACCCCACAACCAACGATGCACAAGCACCACACACATAACCGTACCCCAACAACCCACATCTAACCATGCATGCCAACCCCAAGGATGACACCTACACAACACCCGGGATCACAACACGATACCCGAACCCACCGCACAACCAATCGAACCCCAAAAGGCATCTAACAGTATTTCAATTGACTAACCCCATAATCAATCAACTGAATACCGTAAGAAACCAATTGAAAACCAAGAAACCAATCAAAACCACAAACACAACACTGCCCAGGTTCAGTTGACTGGACCCCAACCCCCAGTCGACTGAACAACACACTGGAAAAGCCCAAAAATGCCCAAACACACAGTTTAGTCGACTAACCCCACGGTCCAGTCGACCGAACCGAAGAACCAAGATCCAGTCGACACGGTCTAGTCGACTGAATTGAGCGAGATAGGCTTTTGAGCTACGGGTTTAGCTTTCCAAACGTCAAATCAACGCCTCCGAATACCCATACGACAGCCTCAGACCCCATAATCAATAAACTGAATATCGTAAGAAATCAATTGGAAACCAAGAAACCAATCAAAACCCCAAACACAACACTGCCTTGGTTCAGTCGATTGGACCCCAACCCCAAGTCGACTGAATAACACACTAGAAAAGCATAAAAAAGCCCAAACACACAGTTCAGTCAACTGACCCCACGGTCCAGTCGACCGAACCCAAGAACCAAGATCCAGTTGACCGAACCTCACGATCCAGTCGATCGAACTGAGGTAGAACAGGTTTTCGAGCTACGGGTTCAGCCTTCTAAACCTCGAATCAAAGCCTCCGAACCCCCATACAACACCCTCGGACATCCACACGCCTAAACCTAACACCAAGACCAAGAAAAAACTCCTGACACCCAATTCCATCTAACGCAATCGCCGAAAAAATAGTTTTTAGCCCAAAAATCCAACTTTAAAACAAATTTAGATTTACAGCAATCTAACCGTTAAAAACACACACGATTACACGTAGCACTCTTATACAGCAGTAGGGTCTAGAATCTTACCTCGGTGAGTTAAAAACTCGATGCCTCAAACCACATGCAAAACTGAGTCTCGTCAGAATGGAATTTCGTCCGGATGAACGCGTAGCCCACCGTGCCAATAGCAGAAATTCGCTGTCTGATCATCAGAAATCGAGCCTCGGGCCCCTGAGAACTTAGATAGAAGACAGAGAGAAAAAAAAAACTTACTGGAGAAGTTTTGAAAATATCTTTTGAAAATATCTAACTCCAGATATTTATCAGCCTCCAAAATATCTTTTTTTTTGAAATTTTTCAAAATTTGCACTGCAACACCCCACAACCCAAGGAACCTGCCCCGCATGCATATCTAACCCCGATCATGCTTCAAAAAGCATTTAAACATACAAAAGTGAAAATGCTAACGCGCGTCGAAAAACGCCAAAAAAGAAAATGGGTTAGAGTCTCACATTATATCATTATTATATTTAATGCACGTGATGCTAGGATTATATTAAGTCATGAGAAAATAATAATAAATTAACACTTACATATCTTAAGATAAATTATGAACACAAGAAAGTTGTTTAAACCAAGTCACATAATCATTTTAAAAGATATCACATACTAATTAAAGACATTTAAAATATTTTAAGCTGATAAACCATACAACACTTTGTTGAGGCAAACTGCCAAGATCTTAAGATTATGTTTATGATTTTAGTCAAAAAATATTCGAACTGGCAAATGCCGATCGAAACAGGCTCCAAATTAAAACTTTTGATATCAAACAATTAAAATAAAACCCGGTAATAAACCCAAAGTTAATTTTAGGATTATACTTTTCAAAATCTAGTTGGATGAGTTCGATTACTGCAACAATTTTCAATCAATGATCTGCTGTAATTTTTGACTTCTAGTCAAATCTCCGACACAAGTCTTCTACTGTATTCCCGAATACTAAACATGAACGTAGTGTGGACTACGATCTATCGTGTTCTTCAAAACCTTCTTGATTAGCTTTAGGATTTTCAGAGAACGTGGAAACCCTAACCACCTGATCATTGAATGAATAATAATTATTCTTACGTCAGGTTTTATAACGGCATATATATAGGGTTACAGTAGAGACCTGTTGAGTAAATATGACTTGAGCTCCTAATGTAATTATGAAAATTTACCTCAACCAAGATGCAATTTCATAAAAATATTAATTATATTTCATCCCATTAAAGAATTATAATTGCACTTCCAGTCATATTCTCAAAATCGTAGTATTTGAGCTCATGTTATTAAATGCTTATTTATTCTCTCTACGTTAAGATTCTTGATACCCGCTAATTAAATTAAATTACTGACAATTATATTTAATCGATTTCTTAAATAAATTCTTTAAGACCTTCTGCTTAACTTATTTAACAACCAGATAACTAAATCCACCTGTAGGGTTTAGTTCGGTCAAAACTTATAAGCTTTCTTAAGAGAGTATCATCAATCCTGATCATTCAGAACATAAATTTCGTCAATAATTAATATTCACCATATAATTAATATCGTTATCCAACTCACTGAAAATATAGACCCATAAAAGATCGAATCCTTTAATGAATCAAAATAATGAATATTAAATATACATAAATAATTAATTAATTTGGGATTAAGACTATAAGCACTCATAATAACCTTAGAGTGTCAATTAATTCAGTATAAAATTAATTATCCAAATATTGTCCTGTTCAATACACACAAAGTGTACTAGTACAGCGAGTCAGAAAAATAGGGGACGCTATTATTAGTTCCCCGTAACAAAGATAGGTCTACTAAAACTCTGTGTTACAGTCGTACCAATGGTTTGTCAAATTTCATCTAAACTGTAAATTAAAAACTTATATTCCGCAAGAACCTTTAATCTAGTCTTCAATGTGTAAGGCAGACTCTACACATCAGATTACATATTATGTAGAGTACAAGACATTATTGCAAATCATTAAATAAATAGTGAAACACATACATTACTTATTAAGATTCTCATAAAATAAAAAACTTAATTTTATTAAAAATAAAATTAAATATTAAAACCAAAACCATGGTTTTTAGTATACAATCCTAACAATCTCCCATTTATACTCAAAATCATGCTGCTATACATCTGACTCTCATGCCCTCTACATGACACTGTCAAAAGTCTTAACTGGTAAACTCTTTGTAAAAGAATCTACAAGGTTGTCTCCTGATGCAATCTTGGCCATGACTACATCACCTATCTATTTGATCTCTCGTATCAGGTAAATTTACTCTCGATGTGTTCCACCTTCCAAGATAAAAACATATCTCGAGGTAAATTTCAAAAATATTTATCTGACTAAAAATTCAAGGCTGTGTACCCCAAAGGTACTAGACCATCTGCTTGGTAAATCATGTACTCTAATCAGGTCTCGGAGCTTGTAGATCCATTAGATGGGATAAAACCCATCGGGTGCAAATGGATCTTCAAGAAAAAGAGAGGAGTGGACG
>JAUMHN010263016.1:0-19424 GCA_032360265.1 Heliamphora ciliata | reverse complement strand
TAAATTTAATTGGTGGGTATCGAGAATCTTAACGTGGGGAGAAATGGTAAGCATTTAATAATAGGAGCTCAATGCAATAAGAACTTGAGATTATGGGTCAAAGTGCAATTATAGTTCTTTAGTGGTGCGAACTATAATTCAGTATTTTATGGAAATTACAGAAATCGCACGTAGGTATCTGTGTTCCACTAGAAGTCTTACTCATAATTACTTCACAGGTCCCTGCTGTAACCCTATATATATGCGGGTAGGCTGAACTAGTTTATATTAATTTTTATATCATTATTGATATATTATTTTTGTCTTTCATGACTTAAAAATATATCGGGGATCTACAGGTACGAGTTCTCGGAAGATTGTAACCCACACTACGTCGAGAATCACATAAGGGAATACGGTAGAAGATCTGACTGGAGTTTCAACTCGGAATCAAATCGTAGTTGAAGATTAGATCGACAAAATATATTCTTCTAAATTAACTTTGGTTGCACGAGTTTATTTTGATCGTTCTTCGTTAAAAATTTTATCTGGAGCCCATTTCGGTGTTTGCCTGTCCAGTTAATTTTTTACCAATTAATCGTTTTCAAAAATAATGATTTTGGCAGATTTGCCTTCAACAAATTGGTATCATAGACGTTTTTTTTTTGTTACGATTATCGGGGCCGGGTAGATTTAGAACTGTACTAATTTTGTTTTGCAAGCATTCTAATCCCGGTTTTATAACTATCCTTTATTTTCATATTTGATTGAATGCGTGTATGATGATTTAATTAATTTTTTAATTACGGGGGTTGACTGTGTTAGATTAATTATTTTTAGATCGAATGTGAGCCTACGGAACATAGGTTTTTATGTAAAATTAATTTTATGTTCTTTAAGTTTTTTTTTCTAGTTTATTAGAAAGAAAAAAAAAGAACAGGTATGGAAGAAACGGCGGTGGTTGGCGGCAGCAACCGTCGGTGGTTCTAGTGGTTTTAGCCGCAGATAAATTTTTTTTATTGCTTTGCAGTAATTTTTTTTTTCAGAATTTATTTTTTTGAACAAAAAAAAAAAAAGGAAGAAGAATACAAGCTGTTTCGGTAATTCTAGCAATCTCAAGGCGCTGTTTCGGTCCAGTATAGCTTCGGTGCTGTGGTTTTATTCCACAATAAAAGGTCCCAATCAATGATTCACACAGTGGTGCAATTTCTAAGCAAGCCACAGCAATTCTCCAACTCCAAAAGCAAACAGTGGGCGCCGGTTTTAAGAAAAGAAAAGAGGGGGCCCCGGTTTTGTGCTTCAATTTTTTTTTTCCAGTTTTTTTTTTCTGGATTAAAAGAAAAAAAAGAAGGGAGAAAAAGAAGAGGTGCAGTGGAGCAGCACCGGCTTCGGTGGTGCCAAACAATGGCGCGATTTCCAATAGCCGCAGCAAATTGAAGCAATTCCGTTTGAAGCAAATTCCCCAACAGTCCAGAAGCTAGCAAAAGTGAAATCCAAGCATGAAACACCCAGCACAAATCCCAAACAGTGGCTGAAGCTTCCCAAACACAGCGCCGATTTTATGGTCTTCCAAGGCAAACAGTAGCGGTGCAATCCCAATCTAAAGGCAACGATTTTTCTTCCAATTCCGAAACAGTGGATAAACACCACTCCAAAAAGCTAGCTGTTCTCCATCAAAGCAAAAGCGAATTCCCAAACACAGGCGCAAGAATCACCGTGGGTTTCGGTGAAAGTGAATCCCAAGCGCGCAAAATTCGTGGGAATTAAAAGCAAGCCGGTTTCAAATAGGATTCCCTGCTGATTCGTGCTGCTATTATTAGTGGTGTTCGGGATGGTTTTGTTATGATATAAAATCAAGAAATTCTGATGCCATTTGGACACAAGATATTTATTTAGAACAGGATACTAGAAATTTATCTTTTAATAGAAGATTAAAATTTTTTAGAGTTTCAATCGGATCATAAAATCGGAATTTATATTTATCTTGCATTTAATTTTTTTATATTAATTGCGTGGATGATATTTATTAATTTTATTTATCATGTTAATTTAATTAATTCGAATATTCGATTTTAATTAAAATATTTTGTAATAGAAAATAAAATTAAGTTTTTTTTAATTAATTAATTTTAATTAAATGGAAAAACTTTAAATATCACGTTTAAGATGATTTTTTTAAAATTAGATATCTTGGAAAAACGTGGGAATTAATTCTGAATTTTGAATTAATTAAATGAAAAAATGTTTAATCGAAATAAATTATTATTTTTTGAAAAATGCGGAACGAAAAATAAAATAAATAAATACTTTTAATTACTACCTTAACTAAAAAGCTAGAGAAAAAACTGTGCATTTATTAAATTTTATTTGTTATGCATTTAAACACGAAAAGATGGTTTGATAAATCAGAATCTTTGAGATCGTATAGATGAAAAGATGTTTGATTCTTTCAGATCGTGTGACTTTCGAAATTAATAAATTTATTTTAATTAAATGGATTTTTATAACCCTAAAAAATATTTTAAAAATTTAAGTGGGAGAAAAAATTTATTCACAGATAAATTTCGCGGTCTCCATCACCAGTTTGTAGGCAATGCCATTAAACCCTGCGTGTCGGCAGTAAGATCTTCCTCCCCAACGGACAGATTAGTTGCGATATCGCCAGTACAAATCTCCTTTAGGGATAATTCTGAATAATTGTTAGTATGGATCACTTCTCCAATTGAAGGGTTCATTGCGAAGCGATTAATTTGGGATTAGGTGATGGTTAACACTTAGCTATACATAATAGTATTCTCTCTAATTGAGTCACTACTATTATATACTAGACCAAAACTATGTCAGCTATTTAATTTTACTTGGTATGGTCAGTTGTCCAGATAGTAAAATTAAAAAGAATTGGCTTGTCTGGTCTTATGATGGATAGTAGACGTCCACCCAACGTGACATGCTATTCACGGGTTACTAGGCTGCAGGCGAATTTATTTTTAAAATGGTAGAGGGAACCAAATTAAAATGAATTCAAAGTTTTTCTCATCATAATTAACGGTTTTTTTTTAATTATGTGATTCTCAGGATTAAAATAGATTTCAACCCACTCGCTTTAATACTCAAAGAAAACAAACTAACGGAATCAAATTATGTTGACTGAAAATATAACTTGGATATAACTTTGACTACAAATGGTATTCCTTCAATACCAGGAAATGTGTCTATTTCAGAAAAAAGTTTTTCCTCAAGGTCGAAAGGCATGAAGAAGAAAAAGGTTCATAAATAGGGAGACACATTTTCCAGGGTAGTTGGTGGGCCACGGACTGGTGTGAAAAAGCCGAAAGACAGATATTTTCACTGCAACCAAACCCGGCTCTGGAAAAAGCTATGTTCAGTATTTCTCAGAAGGCAGAACAAACACGGTAATTTTTGTTTACTAGTTGTGAAAACATGTTTAGCGGTGTTATCTATCGGTACCTGGTGTGTAGATACGGGAGCCACTAATCATATCTACAATTCATTGCAGGGGTTCTAGAAAACTCAACAACTCAGTGATGGAGAGATTTACCTGCGTATGGGTAATAATACAAAGGTAATAGCAGTTGCAGTAAGAGATGTCACTCTCAGTTTTGGTAGAGATCGGGTTTTAATATTGAGAGATTGTCTTTATGTATCTGCCATTATAAGGAACTTAGTTTTCGTTTCTGAATTGGCTAAAGACAGATATTTTGTTTATTTTAATAACTCTGTGGTTATTAAGGATAACAAACGGGTTATCTGATCTGGTACATTGGTGGATAATCTTTATATTATTACTCCAATCTCTCCTGCACTGTAACTAACTAAAATAAATAACACATCTAATTTACCATATAAAAGAAAATTTCCGTCTTTAATGAATCAAACGTTTCTTTGGCACTTACGCTTGGGTCATATTAATCTAAAAAGGATAAACAGACTGGTACCAAATGGACCTTTGAGTTCATTGGAAGTGGTGGCACATCTAGTTTGTGAATCTTGCTTAGAGGGTAAGATGACCAAGAGGCCATTTTCGGCCAATTGCTTTGAGCTAAAGAACCGTTGGAGCTGGTTTATTCTGATGTGTGTGGTCCTATGACAATCCAGGCTAGAGGTGGCTTTGAGTACTTCGTCAGTTTCATTGATAACTACTCAAGGTATGAATACATTTACCTGATGCACCGTAAGTCTGAAGGTATTGAGAAATTCAAAGAATTCAAGGCGGGGGCGAAGAAGCGTTTAGGTAAAAGTATCAAATCACTACGATCCAACCATGGTGGAAAATACCTCTTTGGAGAGTTTAAGAACTACTTATCATTAGAAGGGATTATATCCCAGTTGACGTCACCTAGCACTCCTCAGCAGAATGGTGTAGCAGAAAGAAAGAATAGGACTCTTATGGAGATGGTAAGGTCAATGATGAGTTATTGAGGTTTACTACATTCGTTTTGGGGACTCGATTTAGAGACAGCGGCTTACATTCTGAACTTGGTACCTTCTAAGTTAGTACCTTCTACTCCCACAGAATTGTGGATCGGGCGTAAGCCTATTCTGAAACTTATTCGAATTTGGTGGTGTCCAACACATGTGCTGAAAGGGAACGCGGGTAAGTTGAACCTGATGACAGAAGTCTGTTTCTTTATGGGGTATTCCAGGGGAACGAAAGGTGATCTATTTTATAATCCTAAGGATCAGAAGGGCATTGTTAGCACCAATACCCGATTCTTAGAAGAGGATTATATTATGGACCACATGCCCAATAGCAAAATTATTCTGGAAGAACAGAGATGAAATGCCAGTAGAACAGAAGAGGAACCACAAGTCACTGATATTCCATTATCTCGTCGTAGTGGGAGGATTATCCGGACAGGTGCAAATCAAAAACAGGGTGCTGATGCATAGAGTTCAGATTACGCACAACCTGTTACTGCTAGTTCATAGACGTAGGTAGTGCCTCATCGTAGTGGGAGGGTTGTTCATCAACCTAACCGGTATATGTTCTTGGGAGAGTCTTTTGACAAGATCCAGGCAGAACTAGATACTGAGCCCTGTAACTATAATGAAGCACTACATGACAAAGATGCAGATCTTTGGTAAAGGGCTATGAATTCGTAGATGGAATCTATGTATTCCAATCAGGTCTGGGAACTTGTAGAGCCACCCGAATGGATAAAACTCATTGGATGCAAGTGGATCTACAAGAGGAAGAGAGGAGTAGACGAAAAGGTTGAAACCTTCAAAGCTAAGCTTGTTACTAAAGGATTCACTCAGAAAGAAGGGATCGATTATGAGAAAACCTTTTCGCTGGTAACTATGCTTAAGTCTATCTGGATTCTCTTATCCATTGCCACACATTTCGATTACGAAATCTGGCAAATGGACGTCGAGACAGCTTTTATTAACGAAAGTCTTGACGAATGTATCTATATGATACAACCAGACGGATTCATTGCAAAGGGCCATGAGCATATGTTGTGCAAGCATAAGAGATCCATTTATAGACTTACGCAGGAATCGAGGTCTTGGAACACTCAATTTGATCAAACTATAAAATCTTATGATTTTGATCAAAGTTCGGATGAGTCCTATGTGTACAAAAAGCGTGATGAAAGCGTGGTGATCTTCTTAGTACTTTATGTAAACGATATCTTGCTCATCGAAAACGATGCGGGGGTATTATCTACGGTTAAAGTATGGTTATCTGGGCAGTTCGATATGAAGGACTTGGGATAAGCCAGTCACATCCTTGGGATCAAGCTTATGCGAGATCAGAAAGAAATGATGTTGGGCTTATCACAAGTAAAGTATATCGATGATATCCTTGCTCGTTTTAGCATGCATGATTCTAAGAAAGGGTTTATCTCTTTCAGGTATGGAATCACTCTATCCAAGGATCAGTGCCCTAAGACACTTGATGAGATAGAGAGGATGAAGGCGGTTCCTTATACTTCGACAGTAGGAAGCCTAATATATACTATGCTTTGCACTAGACCCGACATCTGCTTTGTCGTTGACATGATTAACAGATATCAGTCTAACCTAGGGCGGGAGCATTGGACTACGGTAAAGAATATAATCAAGTACCTAAAAAGAAATAAGGATTATATGTTGATTTACCAAGCTGACAGTCTAGTACCTTTTGGGGCACACAGACTCAGATTTTCAGTCAGACATAGTGTTCGCATCAGGAGATAACCTTGCAGATCCTTTACAAAGAGCATACCGGTTAAAACTTTTGATAGTCATGTAGAGGGCATTGGAGTCAGATGTATGGCAACATAGTTTTGAGTATAAGTGAAAGATTGTTAAGGTTGCTATTCTAAAAATTATATTTTTAGTATTTAATTTTATTTTTAATAAAATTAATTTTTTATTTTATGAGAATCTTTATGAGCAATGTAAGTGTATCATTTCTTTGTTATACATGGATGTCCGATATTCTGTAAAGTATTTAATCTGGTGTGTAGAATACAGTTTACATACAGAAGACCAGATTTTAAGTTCTTGTAAAATATAAGTTTTATGTTCACTGTTTAGATGGAAATAGACATACCATCGGTATGACTATGACACAGAATTTTAGTAGGCCTGTCTTGGTTACGGAGAACAGATAATAGTATCGTCTATTGTTCCGACTCTCTGTGCCAGTACACTTTGTGTGTATTGAATGAGACATTTGGGGTAATTAATTTTATACTGACTACTGACTATATAAATTAATTTACACCCCAAGGTTATCATGAATATTTCTTATCCTCTTAATCCTGAAACAATTACTGATTTGTGTATATTTAATATTCGTTGTTTTAATTTATTAGAGGGTGCGATCTTATATGGGTCTATATTCCCGGTCAGTTGGATAGCGGTATTATTTATATGAAAAATATTAATTATTGACGAAATTCACGTCCCGAAAGATCAGGATTGACGATACCCCCTTAAGGATGCTTATAAGTTTTGACCGGGTCAAACCCTGCAGGTAGATTTAATTATTCGACGGTCAAATAAGTTAAGCAGAAGGGTTTAAGGAATATCAAAATGCCAATTAAATTAAATTATTATTAATTAAATTTAATTGGCGGGTATCGAGAATCTTAACGTGGGTTAAAATGGTAAGCATTTAATAACAGGAGCTCAATGCAAGAAGGTCTTGAGATTATGGATCAAAGTGCAATTATAGTTCTTTTGTGGTGTAAACTATAATTCAGTGTTTTATGAAAATTTCAAAAATCGCTGCGTCTTTTCATAATTTCAGAAACCGCTCGTATGTATCTGTGTTCCACTGGAAGTTTTACTCATAATTACTCTCCAGGTCCCTACTGTAACCCTATATATATGCGGGTAGGATGAACCAGTTTAGATTGATTTTTATATCATTATTGATATATTATTTTTGTCTTTCATGACTTAAAAATATATCGGGGTTCTACCGGTACGAGTTTTCAGAGAATCGTAGCCCACACTACGTTCGAGGATCGCATAAAGAAATACGGTAGAAGATCTAACTGGAGTTTCAACTCGGAATCAAGTCGTAGTTGAAGATTAGATTGACAAAAGGTATTCTTCTAAATTAACTTTGGTTGCACGAGTTTATTTTAATCATTCTTCGTTAAAAGTTTTATCTGGAGCTCGTTTCGGCATTTTTCCGTCTAGTTAATTTTTTACCGATTAATCGTTTTCAAAAACAATGATCTTGGCGGATTTGTCTCCAACAGTCTTGGTGTCAGGCCTAGGCGTGTGGATGTCCGAGAGTGTTGGATGGAGAGGCTTCAATTTGAGGTTTGGAGGTGAAACCCGTAGCTTAAAAATGGTTTCTAGGCAGGTCAGTCGACTGGATCTTCATGATCAGTCGACTGGATCGAGTTTTTGGGAGGTCAGTCGACTGAAAAGGTTCTAGTTTGGGTTTTTGGCTTTCCAGCATGTTTTCAGTTGACTGAGCGTGGGGGGGCCAGTCGACTGGGATCTTGTGTGGGCGTTTGGTGTTTATTTTGGTGGTTTTGGTTGGGTTCTTGATTTTTGATTAGTTTCCAATGGTATTCAATTCATTAGTTATGGGACTAATTGATTGAAATACTATTGGATTCTTTTCGGGGTTCGGTTGGTTGAGTGGTGGCTTTCGGAGTCGTGTCGTGGTTTCGAGTGTTGGTTTAGATGCAGTACTCAGGGGTGACGTGCATGGCTAGATGTGGGCTGTTGGGGCACGGTTGTGTGCGTCGTGGTTGGATATGGGGCGTGTTTGGGCCCGTGGTACCTTTGAGGAAAAGGTGATGTTTTGTGACCTCATGGTTTGAGGGGTTTAACGTTGGCCTTTGGATTAGGCTGGGTTCCGTGAGTTGTTGGTTGTCCCTGTGAGTGGATGTTGGTTTGTTTTGACGGGTTGCATCATGATATATTGTTACACATGGTTATGTGCATTTATAACTGTTTATTTACGTACGGATTATGTAAGTGGATTACATGATTTTGGTATCGCTATGTGTAACGTGATTCATGCTTTAAAACTTAGAAGTTTTATAGGCATGGTTATGTGAAATATGCGGAATGGATGCATGTAGTGCATGTTGCATGGGTTGCAGGTGTTGCGTGAGTCGCGTGTGTAGCATGTGACGTGGTTTGTAAAACGTAGTGATAGTACGTGATTTTATGCATTTAAATCCTGGTTAGGTTACGCATAGTTGTATGGAATGTGATGGTTAAGCATATGGTTCTATGAATGTTAACCCTGGTTAACTAGGCATGTGTTAGGGCTGCGGTCCCTCGGTAAAAGTCCGTAAAGGCGTATGCAGTAGGGTTGAGGTCCCTCAATTAAAGATCGAGAAGGTACGTTTGTTGGAGTTGAGGTCCTTCGGCGTGAGGCTGAGAAGGTGGTTTCGTTGGGGCGACGGTCCTTCGGCGAGAGGTCGAGAAGACGTGTGTGTTGGGGCTGAGGTCCCTTGGCGAGAGGCCGAAAAGGTGTATTGATGGGGCTGCTGTCCCTCAGATTTAGTCTGAGAAGATACATGGATTGCATAAATTGTATTGTGGGACGGATAGACCAGTTTTCAAATTATTTTTAAGAGTCGTGTGAATCGCGATCTAAAAACCGTTTTCAAATTGTTTTCAGGGCTCTTGTGAGTGAGTCAAAAGATGGTTTGTATCCTTACTTTCCCATTTGCATGCGAAAATTGTTTTAAAGGCTTGAAAGAGAGTTTAAAACTGCACCTCATTTTTTCTACCATGTTTAGCTTATATTGTATGTATTGTCTAGTATTTGCTGAGTTTTGACTCACGGTGTGGGATTTAATTTTTTTCAGGTACCGGTTACGCAGGTTAATTTGGAGGTGTTGGAGAGGTGGAAGAGCTGTGGTTTTTCTTTTTGTTCTTTCTGTTACATGTATGCTGTAACATGTTTTTTCAGTGTTGGAACCGTGTAATGTATGCCGTTTGGCGATTATATAAAATGTATGTATGTTTTATATCGAGAGTGTGTCCTCAGGATGGCTGTTTGTGGGTGTTTCATGTGACCCAGAGTATGGGGCGTGACAGCTTAGTTGCGATTATAACTGCTTATCATTCTCTATGTCTATTTTTGTTGTGGGAATTATGTGTGCTAAGGGTAGGTTAGTAGGGTTTTGGTTGTTCCTTTTTGGACCTCGCAGCTCATGGCATTTTATGCTAGGTGAAGAAGGACTCTACGAGGATGCAGTACTAAAAGACGAGGCAGAACCTTAGCTAATGACTGACACAGAAAAATATAGAGGAAACCCTAGAAGAACACTGTCATTAATCTAGAGATGTATATTTTAACTTTGAAACTTTTTAAAAGATCTTTTGGGTTATAATACTTTTGAAGACGTCTTTTAATGAATGGATTAAGTTCCCTTTCTAGTTTATTTATTTGAATCGGTATAGTTATTTTTAAAAATATTATGAGCTATTTTCTTAGGATTAATCAAGGAAACAATGTCTTTTGTAACTTAAGATGTCTCCGAAAATTGCAGCGTCACAACTTGGTATTAGAGCTTAGGTTACGAAACCCTGGTGACCTTGTGTAATGGGTAGACCTAAGTTCTATTTTGTGTCAATTATATATGTGAATATATATAAATACTTGATATTTGTTCTTATAATTGACTATTATCTACTAAGTGTAATATATTTAATCTATTCATTTAGGATATCATCTGATTTGAATCCCAACGAGAATCTCGAACTCAGATTTTTGTTAATAGTTGAAATAAATTCTCGCACTCATTAAAACTATTTTATTTTACCATATACCGAATCATAGACATATGAAGAATGGTTAGAACGAGGATTACAAACCCCGACAACCAAGAAGTCGCAAATAACTGTTGAAACAATAATCATCCCGCTAATAATGCCAACAATAGTAACACCAATATCAATCTTTATGTAAACTACCTCTCCCAAATTTTAAGAGCCTAATGAACCAATTTAGACTATGAGTAGTGTTTTAGGCTTACATTAAGATAAGGTAAACATCGTGATCTTTCTGGGTGTTGTTTTTGGTGGTATGCTTCTTGGATAGTGATAATTGGAGAAGTGCTTTAAATTGTTGGTACGCTATTCGGGTGTTTAAAAAAAATGAACTGACGTGATATTGATTTTTAGAGAATAATAATGTTTAATCATGTCGTTGGGAGATTGTATATACACAAAGTTTTAGAGAATTATGGTGTTTACATTAGATAGGCATGAAAATCTTAATATTGTTTATTGGGAGTTAATAATGAGATAATATCTTGGTGATTATAAAATTTCACGTCCTTAACCTTTGTCTGTTACTTGGCTGAAAAAGAAGTGTATGAAGCATTGAGTATTAGATCACTATCTTACTCGAGGAATTGTTATGGCTAGATATATCTTAATCTTATAAATGGCAAAGAGTTTATTAATGAGCTTTTATGGTTAAATTTGACATTATGAGTACTTTTGGGATTAGTTGAGGTTCTAAGATGGATAGAAACGAATAGATTTTTTGTTAGATTGTGATTTATATGTTGGAAAGACTCACGACTCGACAATACATTTGATGTTAAAATTATGTTATTTAGATGACATTATCATTGGTGTGTTGGGATATATCATGAGTAGAGAACGAAAGGACAAATGAGCAATATGTATAGAATGGCTGTAGTATATTTTGAAGTTATTAGGGGACATAAATATAAGTTTCACAGTGAATGCAAAGTTTGTGATTTTGGGATAGGTCAAGAAATCCTAAAAGCGTAGAAACTAGAATGCAAAGTTCGAATTACAAAATCTTTTTAAGGGGGATAGATAAGTTTATTATCATCAGTTTTTGTGTAATTCACATTCGTTTAGGCAATTAACTTGATGGTAATCTTTCTTCATGTTTGATCCCCTTAATTCATTTCAACATGACTCTTGAATTACTTTTCTTTCGCTTAGAACTTGGAGTTGTGAATCTAGTTGAGATTAACTTGTTGAATGATCACGTATTCGAATGCTTAAATCTAGTGGATTCTTCTTTTCTTGGAATGAACAACCTCATAAATTCTTAATTTTTTTACCACTCTTAAATTGATAAAGAATCCATCCTTGTGATGATCATTTGTTTTTCTTTAAAATCTTAATGTCTTACTTGGTTGTGAGAGTAATTTTGTGAACCATTATACACTTTTGAAATCTTTATCAGGGACTGGACTTAGATGTTTGATTTGAAATGTGTTTGGACGACGTAACTTTAGGGCAGGTATCTAGTTGAGTACTCATCGTTGAACCTTGCTTTCTTGAGATCTATCAAAATTGTTTAATTCCAATCATGAGAATAATTCTTTCAACTTAGCGTTTTATTTGTGGTGCCTTCTTGTTTCATCTATATACTTGAGCTTTGAGTAAACACTGTTATTGAATATATCCCACTTCAATTAAAATTGGTTTGCATTAACTATACTCACTTGACCTTTTATGTTCTAAACTTCGAACCCCAATGAAAATTTTATCTTGAATTTTGGAGAATAGATTGCTCACCTTCCCTTCGGAGTTTGACCTCACCTTCCCTTCAGAGTTTGACTTCTTGAAAACTCCGATCACTTTTAACAAAATCAAATAATAATAATAATAATAAAATAAATAAATAAATAATACCCTTGGAAAAAAGAGAAGACACCAAATGTGCCAATCATCCTCAACTTTTTGGAAATTGATGTACACTCTAAATTTTGACGACAAAATTAGTTTAAGGGAGATAGGTTGTAATACCCATATTTTTGATTAGTATGGTAGATCACTAAAAGATGCAATAGATCCTCTTAAGACTCGTAAAACCTTAGAACACAAGGTATATAGAAGAAATAGGTTTTTGATGAAAACTTAACAGGCCAATGCCCAAAAAACTAAAGAGAGGCCAACCTAAAATCACTATGTTCTCATTGTTCAAGCTCCCAAAAGTTCACGTTATCAAAGAAATAGTTTTTTCCTTGAGTCTCGCTAGAGAACCCATTCCCACAATCATCGCCACGTTACCACAACGGGCCTCAGCACCATGGTACTAATACATTTCTATACTCTAATGTTCCCATACACCTTGTCCCCGCCACATCATCCTTTCCGTCCAGTACTACGTGTACTCGGCTAAGTGTAATGATGCATGGTTTATCGTCGTCACTATCCCCATCCCATACTTCCTGTACGCGGTTGATTGCCATGAGATGGATCGAGACAAGGAACGGCTCGAGACATAGCACAGCTCAAGATGTCAATAGACCCTTCTTCATCACCATAACACAATACACAACCCTCCCCATGTCAAACCCAAGTTTGTTTCGAAGAATAAAGTTTGTTCTTAGTTCATCATGTGGTTCCCTATATGTGTACTTGGTCCACTAATCATGCTTTCAACACAAGGTATCTAACTACTTTTAAACATAGTTTAATTACTATAAAAATATCAACAAGTTTCATTCATGGCAAGATATAAACATAACACAACTAATCAAGCACTTAGGCATCACTAATCAACTTCACTAAAAATTCAGCTTCTTAGGTTCTGTTTGTAAAATATATTAAAAATACTAAACATCATTTATTTCCTATGACATTTTACGAGGTGATAGATATATATGTTAGGAACATTTTTTATGAAAAAATCTAAGTCGCGAGTTGCTTCTAGACAGAGACAAAGAGTCCTTGAACAGAAGAGGTCCAAAAATAACGCTATTTGGTAAAAACGAGTCGTAGGGAAAATTGTACAGTCAAATCACTCCAAATAAATTTTAATTGAAAGATAACTCAAAAATCTAACTTTGGACATAAAGTTTGTCTTGAGGGGATTTGTTTGGGATTTTCTAAAAATTTGCAAAGTGGGTTATTTTTTTGCTCTTTTGGCGTAAAAGAGTAAAAATTTTGTTTAGAGTACTTAGATATCATCTTGGGCTCCACTAAAACTCAAACAGGCTAAAAATAACTTCATAAAGCTCCACTAAAAATAGGTCTTGAAAAAGACACTATTTGGTTCACCAAAAAATTCGAGTAAGATAAGAAAGAGGGCTTTTTCTTGATTTTTCTTCGGTAAACTTGTTTGTACTCTTGTTTAACTTATACTACGGGTCCATATATGTTATTTAAGGTCAAAAACCAGTGTACTCTAGAGGTGTTAATATTCACATAACATGTTTGTTTAACTGATAGAAAAGAAAACAAAACATAATGCGTCATTTCAAACACAGCAACTAAGCTATCTCTTATTCGATTATTTTTTAACTTTTTTGTTGTCAGTGTTGTATTTTAAAAACTATTATTTTGGTTTTAGTATTTAATTTTTTTTCTTAATAAAATTATTTTTTTTATTTTATGAGAATCTTAATGAGCAATGTATGCATTTCATAATTTATTTGATGTCGTGCATGTATGTCTTTTATTCTATATAGTATTTAATCTAGTGTGTAGAATTCGACTTACACACAGAAAATCAGATTAAAGATTCTTGTGGAATATAAGTTTTTGGTTCACAGTTTAGATAGAATTGGATAAATTATCGGTACGACTGTAGCGCAGAGTTTTAGTAAACTTGTCTTGGTTACTGAGAATATAATAGCGTTGTCTATTATTTCAACTCGCTGTGATAATACACTTTGTGTGTATTAAATAAGACCACATTGGAGCAATTAATTTTATAGTGACTATATAAATTAATTTACACTCTAGAGTTATTATGAGTGCTTATATTCTTAGTTCTAAAATAATTAAATATTTACGTATATTTAATATTCGTTATTTTGATTTATTAAAGTGTGCAATATTTTATGGGTCTATAATCTCGGTGAGTTGGATAATGATATTAATTATATGGTAGATATTAATTATTAACGGAATCCATGTCTCAAAAGATTGGGCTTGACGATACCCCCTTAAGTAAGTTTATAAGTTTTGATCGAGCCAAACCCTATAGGAGGATTTAACTATCCGGCCGTTAAATAAATTAAGCGAAAGGTCTTAAGAAATTTATTTAAGAAGCCGATTCAATATAAATATCAGTAATTTAATTTAATTAGTAGGTATTGAAAATCTTAACGTGAGAAGAATTAAATTAGCATTTAATAACTGGAGTTCGAATATTCAGTTTTGAAAATATGGCTAGAAGTGCAATTATAATTCTTTAGTGGAATAAATTATAATTAATGGTTTTATGAAATTGCTTCTAGATTGAGGTGGGTTTTAATATTTACATTAGGAGCTCAAGTCATATTTACTATATAGGTCCCTACTGTAACTTATTTATATGCTGTTATGCAATCCTGGCCACCATATCTCATTATATCAGTTAAAGTTTCCATATATTTTCTTGGTGGCTAGAGAAAATTTTGAAGAACACATTCAAGATAGCCCACACTACAAAAAGTGTTCTAACATTCGGGAATACAATAGAAAACTTGAATTAGAAACTTCAACTTGAAATCTATAATCACGAAGAATTCTAGACTTAAAGTTGTTGCAACAATCGAAATCAATCATACCAGATTTTATAAGGTATAACTCTAATCTAACTGTGGGAGTATACACGAGGTTTATTTTTGATCGTTTAACATCAAAAAGTTTTTATTTGAAGTCGATTTTGGCGTTTGCTTGTCCAATTTTTTGGACTTAAATAATTTCTTTATCACTGGATCTTGACAGTTAGCCTCCAATAATTGGTATTAGAGCCAACTTTAAATATGAATATGGTTTAAATCGAAGAATTCAGGTAGCATTAAATTTGAGCTAACTTGATTTTGCAGGCGATCTAAATCCCGATTTTATGGTCGTTATTTATTTTTTCATGTTTGATTGAATGAATGAATGATGATTTAATTATTTTTAAACCACGAGGGTTGTTCGTGGTAGTTTTTATGTAAAAAATTTTCGTTTTTCATTTTTACATTGAATGTGAACTCGAAAGAGACATAGGATTCAATGTAAAATATTGTTCTTCGATTCTAGTTTTCTTTTTTAAAGTTTCTTTGTAAGAAAAAAGAAAGGAAAAACAGGTTGAAGAATGAAGAACACAACAGGAGAACCACGGTGGCAAACCATGGCAACAAATGGTGGCACATGGCAGTGCGTGGCAGCACATGGTGGCGGCCAAGCGGCAGCACACAGCGGCAGTGCGGCGCGCGCACGCGAGGCAGCGACGGCGCTAGGCAGCGTGACGCACGACTGCTAGGCGTGGGCAGCGGCAGCAGATGGTTCGGTTTCAGTATGTAGCCTACAGAGTTCTAACATGGTTAGAAGACTAAAGTTCAGTTTGTCACAAGGTTACTTGGTGAACATGATTCATTGACTCAAAAAAGTTAAAAAAAGACCATAATATTAGAATATATTTCATTCTTTTATTTTTTTTATTAATTGCGTAGATGCATTATTCTGTTTATAATTCTTGTTTAATTTTAATTAATTTTGTTCAAATCGAAATTAAATTTTGTAACAAAAAAACTAAAATGAAATTTTCTTTAAATGAAATTAAGGCTTTTTTTTGAAAATGAAAATTTTAGATATTTTATTTGTTACAAAATAATACGTTTAAGATAATTTTAAATAAATCAAAAATCTTGAAAAACCGTGGTAATTAATTTTAGTTTTTGAATTAATTAAAAGGAAAGTTTAATTTTAATAAATTAATTTTTTTCGAAAAATGTGTAATTAGAAAATAAAATTAAATTCTTGATTTTTGTTTAAAACTAATTTTTAAAGAATTAGAATTTAGAATATTTTATTTATTCACAGATAAATTTCGCAATCTTCATCACTAATTCGTAAGTGATGTAATTAATTTTGTGTGTTGGCATTTGGGCCTTTCTCCTCATCGGACATAATTAATTATGAAGTCACGGGTATGAACTTCCCTTTTAGATAATTCAGAATAATTGTTAGTGTCAATCACTTCTCTATCTGAATGGTTCATTGCGAAACGATTAATTCAAAATTAAGTGATGGTTAACACTTAGTTATAAATAATAGTATCATCTCCATTTGGGTCACTGCTATTATTTACAGGATCGAAACTACGTCAGTTATTTAATTTTATTTGGTACGGTCTGTTACCTAGATAATAAAATTAATAGGAAGTAGCTTGTCCAGACAAATAATGAATAGTAGATGTCCTTTCCATCGAGACATACTACTTACGATATACCGGGCTACTGGCAATTTTTTTTAAATGGTAGAGGGAACCGATTTTAAAATAAAATTTAAAATTTTACTTATCATAATTAATTTTTTTTAATTATGTGATTCTCAGAATAAAATTACTTTCATTCCAATCGTGTCGAGACTCAAAGAAAATAAACTTACGTGACCAAATTATGTTGACTGAAAAATAAATTTGGATATTATTTTAATTGTTCAGGACTTCAAATTTGTGTTGTTTGAGATTTGTCCACTAGTACTTGATGAGGGGGTGATCGAACAGGAAACCCGAGCTTATCAGAGTGCCAGAAGGCTGACCAGATAGCTCATTGTTACATTTTGACTTCTATGTCAATTGTACTACTACATCAGCATCAGTTTATACCCAGTGTCTATGATATGATTATAAACCTCAAAGAAATATTTGGTGTTCAAAATCGTGCCGCTAGGCAGGTGGCCATGAAATTTTTGATGAACATGAGTATGGCTGAAGGCACTCCAATTAGGGTTCATATTCTGAAGATGATTAGTTTTCTAAATGAACTAGAAATCTTAGGAGTTGAGATTAACAGGAAAATCCAAGTCGATATCGTACTCTAGTCGCTGTCTAATAGTTTTACCTGATAGTTTTAAGTAGTTCTGCCTTAATTATACATTGAACAAAATCAGTTTTTTTCTAGCAAAACTACTTAAAGAACTTCAAGCAGCCGAGGGCATCCTTAAGAAGCCAAGTAGTGTGTTTGTGGCTGAAAAATGTCCTTCCTCTAAGCAGAAAGGCAAGAAGAAGAAAAATGTTCATAAACAGGGAGGCACAGGTTCAAAAGGAGCTAATGGGCCTAAAGCAAGTGTGAAAAAGCCGAAAGATAAATGTTATTACTGTAACCAAACAAGGCATTAAAAAAAGGCAGTGTCCAATTTTTCTCAATAAGCAGAACAAACAAGGTAATTTCTGTTCACTGATTATTGAAACATGTTTAACGGTGTTATCTAACAGTACTTGGTGTGTAGATACGGGAGCCACTAATTATGTCTGCAGTTCTTTGTAGGGATTTTAAGAAACCAGGCAGCTTAAGGATAGAAAAAATTACCTACACATGATCAATAATACAAGGGCGACAACAGTTGCAATGGGAGATGTCACTCTTACTTTTAGTAGAGATAGGATTTTAACTTTAAAAGATTGTATTTATGTGCCTTCTATTAGAAGGAATTTAATTCAAGTTTCTAATTTTGTTAAGAATAAATATTTAGTTTATTTTAAAGACTATAGTTATTAAGAAAAATAATATTTTACTTGTTCTGGTACATTAGTAGATGATCTGTATGTTATATCTTCTATCTCTCCTACACTACAACTGAATAAATTGAATAATACATCTAATTTACCAAATAAAAGAAAGGAACCCTCTTTAATGAACCAAATGTATCTTTGGTACTTGCGTCTAGGTCATATTAATCTGAAAATGATAAATAGACTGGTTGAAGATAGACCTTTAGGTTCATTGAAAGTGGAGGCATTTCTAATCTGTGAATCTTGCTTGGAGGATAAAATAACTAAAAGACCGTTTTTGGCAAAAGGCTATAGTGCTAAAGAACCGTTGAAACTGGTTCACTCTGACTTATGTAAACCTATGACTATCCGAGCTAGATGAGACTTTGAGTATTTCGTCACTTTTATTGACGACTACTCAAGGTATGGATACATTCATTTGATACACTGTAAGTTTGAATGTTTTGAGAAATTCAAAGAATTCAAGGTGAAAACGGAGAAGCGTCTAGATAAATGTATCAAGTCACTAGATCTTACCGTGGTTGTGAGACCTCGAACCTTGTTAATTTTGATATATATAAGTGACGATGTGTTTTTCCTTCATGTTATTTATGTTTTGGGTTGTACAACAGCATGTATAGAGGTGTTTTAAGCTTTTCGGACCTTGTTTGGGCTTGTTTGGGTTGACCTTAGAACACTAAAATCGAGACAAAATAGTAGGTTGAAAACCCTGAAGGTTCGGTCGACTGGATAGCTTTTTTTGAGTTCGGTCGACTGAACCAAGGGGTTCGGTCGACTGAACTGTGGCAGTTTGTGTTTCTCGAGGCACTTCAGTCGACTGAAGTGCTCTCTTCAGTCGACTGAACAGTGTTTTTGGCGTGCTTATATGTATTCCAGCCCCTGGAACGTTTGGAAAAGCTTAGTTCTTTCCATTCTCTCTGCCTTCTCTCTACATTTTTTAACTGCCCGAGCCTAGTTTTCGATGATCAGCTTGTGGATCCTTACTATTCAGGTTGCTAGCTTCGCGCTCATCCGGTGTAATTCTCGTTCTGACTAGACTCGATTTTCGAGGCGTCGGGTTTTGACCCAATGAGGTAGGATTCTGGACCCTACTGCTGTATTAGGGAGTTATATGTAATTATACATTTTTTCACTGGTAGAAAATGCATGATATGCCATATATGTTTAAACCTTGGTTTTTTGGGTAAAAAACATGTTTTTCGCCTTTCTTGATTTATTATATTATATGACTTGTGGTTGGATGGTTTTCAAAGGGTTTTCTTGAAAACGGTGGTTGTCATTGGAAAACGATGGATTTTGATGAAAATCTCAACATTTTATGTTTTGGAGGTTTGGAGCTCTCCTTCGGGGTTGAGTCTTACGTTTTAAAACGTTTTGTTGAAAACGGGATAAAGCATTTTGAAACTATTTTGTGTGATCTCCTTGTTGAAGGATGGATTTAAATACATGTATAATGTATTTTGGGGGAAAAGGTTTTGTAGTTGAGCTACAGTTCTATTTTTAGAAGATTATCTAG
>JAUMHN010262908.1:0-19425 GCA_032360265.1 Heliamphora ciliata | reverse complement strand
AAATGCTAAATTACCACAAACATTATGTAGAGAGGAACGAGTTTTGATACCTTGCGATGGATTACCAATGATAAGATCTTTCAGGTGACCATGAGCATACCTCTATTCTTTAGTTAGGTCTGAATTTTCTAGATTTAAAGATTCAGTAACCTATTGGACTGTATTTTGTTGAGAATTTGAAACTTACTCTTGATTTGGCTCTTCTTTTTTTGATGAAGATATCTTCAACACATTTTTCTATGTCTAACAAGTTATGTTCACAAAAATCATTTGAAGAACAAATGTTAGTTTCATAAAAAACAACATGTATAGATTCTTCAACAACTAGGGTCCTTTTGTTGAACCTCTATACCCTTTATTTGATATAGAATATCTTAAAAAAATACTTTCATCAGATTTTGCGTCGAACTTACCGAAAAATTCTTTGTTGTTGTTTAAAATAAAACATTTGCACCCAAAAGCGCAAAAATAATTGATATTAGGTTTTCTTCCATTCTATAACTTATATGGGATTTTCTTTAGAGAAACTCTTATTATAGCTCTGTTTATGATAAAACAAGTGGTACTAACAGTCTCGGCCCAAAAGTATCATGGTAGATTATTTTCATAAAGTATGGTTCTAGCCATTTCTTCAAATGTCTTATTCTTCCTCTCAACAACTCCATTTTATTAAGGTGTTCTAAGAACAAGAAGTTATGGTTAATACCATTTTTATCACCAAATTTTTCAAAATCGTTGCTTTCAAATTCTCTACCATGATCACTTCGGATACTTTAATTTGAAAACCTTTTTTATTTTGAACTCTCTGAGACAGTTTTGCAAAAGAGGCAAATGCTTCATCCTTATGAGTTAAGAATAGCACCCAAGTATATCTAGAGATGTCATCAACAATAACAAAGGCATATCTCTTGCCTCCAAAGCTTAAAGTTCTTGTTGGACCAAATAAGTCCATGTGCGATAGTTGTAATGGCCTAGAAGTTGAAATCTCATTTTTAGAATGAAAAAAACTTCTAACTTGTTTACCTTGTTGACATACATTACACACTTTGTTCTTTTCAAATTTAATTTGGGTAACCTAATCACTAACTCCTTTTTCAAAAGTTTGGAAATTAAGTTCATGTGTGTATGCCCAAGTCTTCTATGCCATAACAAACTATTATCACTCAAGACGGCTAAGCAATTAGTGTCATTCTTAGAAATTTCATTGAGAGTAAATGTATAAATATTTTCATGTCTTTGACCTTCAAAGATAACTTTGTTATTGGTTGAATCTTCAATAACACACTTAGCATGATTAAACACAACTTTATAGCATTTGTCACAATGTTGGCTTATGCTAAGAAGGTTATATTTCAAACCATCAGCAAGTAAAATATTTTCAATAGAAGGGAAAGAAATTTTACTAATACAGCCAATTTCTATGATTTTTCCTTTGCTATTGTCTCTAAAAGTCACAAATTCGCCATCTTTTGGTTTGAGAGATGCAAACATCGATTGGTCGCATGCCATGTGTCTTGAGCAAGTACTATCGAGATACCACATCCTCTCCTTGAATGAGGATTTGAGACATACCTATAAGGAGAATTAAGTTTTGATTTTTGTTACCCAAATTTTCTTGGGTCCTTTGGTGTTAGTTTCTTGAGGGTGTGTTCTTTTAGGAACCTAAGCCTTCTTGACAGAATTAGTTAACAGATTCCTATGTAGACAGTGTGTCGCAATGCGTCCATACTCATAATAGTGAAAGTAAGTGGTATTTCTATGATTAGAGGATGCTTTGACAAAGATATTGTTTAAGAATTTTTGTTTCTTCTTAGGTTTATATCTGATTCCAACTTTGTCAAAAATACATTTTTGCATTCCAAGAAATTTATCCAAATTGTTCTTTTCTTGAGTGAACTTGTAAATAATTTTTGTAAGGTCCTCAACTTTTTCACTCAAAGTCTTGTTTTCATCCTTCAAAATAGAGACTTGTTTTGTCAAGACAGATTTTTCACTTTTTAGAGTCTCAATTTCAGTTGAGGAGGAAAGAACTAACTTTTTCAAAATAGAATTCTTTGCACTAATTTTTCTCAATTCATCAAACAAATCTTCAAATGCATATTGCAGTTCATCTAAGGAGAAAGGGTTAGGAATTATCTCATCATCTTATCTGGCCATGAGACATAGGTTTGCTACTTCATTTTTTTCTTTTTCATCATCAGAGCTGCTGTCATCACTTTCACCCCAAGCAGCTATCATGACCTTTTTTGAAGCCCTTTTTGAATTACTTTTTGAGTTGAGAACATTTAGTTTTTACGTGTCCAGGATTTTTACACTCATAGCAGATGATTTTTTCCTTTTTGAATTCGTTCTTGAACTTGCTAGAGTCACCATTGAATTTGGTAGGCTCGCCTTAGTGTCTTTTCTTTTTGAAAAACTTTCTTCCTATTTGTTTCTTATTTCTAAAAAACTTTTTGAATTTCTTTGTGATGAGAGCCATGTCTTCATTTTCATCACTTGATGAGTCTTTCTCATATTCTTTTTCATGAGTTGAGGACTTGAAGGTGATGCATTTCTTCTTTTTGTTGTCATCCTCTTCGTCAATCTTGATGTTCATCTCATGGGTCATGAGAGAACCAAGGAGCTCTTCTAAACTGAGAGTGTTGAGATTTTTAGGTTTTTGAATAGCTGTGATCTTTACTTCCCAATTCTTAATCACGCACCTAAGAATTTTTCTTACCATTTCTGCATTAGTATAAATCTTGTCAAGAGATTTTAGTCCATTAATAATGTCAGTGAAGCGAGTAAACAAATCATAAATTATTTCATCATACTTCATTTTGAATAATTCATAACTATGCACAAGCAGACTGATTTTTGACTCTTTCACTTGATTTGTACCTTTATAGGTAATTTCGAGTCTATCCCATATTTCTTTTGCGGTGTTTCATGTAGAGATCCTATTGAACGCATTTGGGTCAAGTGAGCAATATAGGAGATTCATAGCTTTAGTATTTTTTTGTATCTCCCTAATATCATTTTCAGTCCATTCAGCCTCTGATTTAGGGACGGCAGCCCCTTCAACAGTTTTAGTGAGTCTTTTGGGTTCATTTATAATAACTCGCCAAATGTCATAGTCTACGACTTGAATGTAAATTCTCATTCTATCCTTCTAATAATTGTAGTTTGTTCCATTGAACAAAGGGGGTCTATTGGTCGACTGACTTTCAAATTTGATAGGTCCGATACTAGTGGTTGTCATATAAACTCCTAGACGGTTAAGTCAAAAATAAGAGCCCAAGCTCTGGTACCAATTGTTAGTTCTAGGCAACCCAAGAGGGGGGTTGAATTGGGTCTTTAAAAATAAATAACAATTTTAAAAATTTTTTTGAAAACCTTTTAATAATGCAATCAAATATATCAATTTAATCAAAGATTAAAGCAATGCAAATATTAAAGAGGTTAGGGATAAAGAGAATGAATCGGACACTAAAGATTTATAGTGGTTCAGTTTCTTTCAAGCCTACGTCCACTCCTCAAGTTCTCCCTTGAGTATTTTCACTATATAGGATGCTTCATGGGCGCATTCCAAGCCTTTACAACTTTAAGATTTCGCTTGAGTAAATCGAATGTTTACGGGCACATTCAAAAGCCTAACACAGCTTCAAGAAGATCTTATGAAAATAATTTCATATTTTTTTCTAATATCTCTTGAACTATTTTTTGATGAGATTTACTCACTCACTTAAAGGATAAAGGATGAATCATCCTTGAATACAATAAATGAAGAGTATTAATGAGAAACACTCAATCACTTTACAGAAATGATTTACAATAAATGAGAAGGTAAAGAGAGATGAGAAACAAGAGCTAGAGATTCAGCAAAAAATGAGAGTTTGAGAATTCTGAGTTTGATTCAAGCAATAGAGCAGTAAATGTAAGTCTCCAGTTCTTGTAAATGCTGAGAAGGTACTCCTTATATAAGTTTTTGTGCATTCATGACTTTTGGTGGTAGGTGGGAGCAATAAATGCAAAAAATTCAACCGTTGAGGTCTGCTGTGAATTTGAATTTTCATTGCCGGTGTCGACACAAATGCCTTTGGTGTCGACACAAGGTGTATAGGGCAGGTCTTTTAAATGGTTGGGTCGACACAAATTTTCTGAGAAGTCGACATAATTTCTGCAATCTACCTTACCAACATCATGGTGTCGACACCTTTGGATCTGGTGTTGACTCGTTTGAAACTTCAGCATCCGGGGAGGACCATTTGTGTCGACTCATCTTACCTTTGGTGTCGACACTAAATTCTGCAGGAAACCTCGGTATATTTGTATCGGCACATTTGGACTTTGGTGTAGACACCAAAAATCTTCAGGCGGGCTTGGGACTTTTGTGTTGACTCATCTTGCCTTTGTGTCGACTCCCAAAATCTGTAAGTGGCCTCGATTGTTTTGAGTCGACACAATTTTTATTTGTGTCAACCAAAAATTTCGAATACCAAAAGTGTGAAGCACATTTGTGTCGACACAAAATTTATTCGTGTCGATTAATTTTGAGTCCAGAGAGCTACGACTTTTTTGTGTTAACACAATACTTATTTGTGTTGACACTAAACTTTAATACCTAAAAGTAACTTCATGAAACTGTTAGGGTGTCAAATTATTTGTTCAATAGGTGTTGGCACACTTGATATGCTTCAAGTATACTTTGTCTTAAAAGTGTTTGACTTATTTTTCAATTTAGTTCAACACAAAATATTCTCATGTAAGAATACTTAAGTTCTTTAATCCTTTTGAGGAATAAGTCATTTCTTTTAGCTAAGGTGTCAACTTAATTGATCAAACTGAGTTAACATTTTCATTTTAGAAATATAAAATATTATCTATTTAAAACTATTTGTTCTTAGAAAATGAATCTAAAAAATCATCAAAATTAAAATAAAAAGCCCTTGGGCTAACAACATTGGGCGTAAGTATCACATGATACGGGAAATTGTACAGAGTGGTGATGTTGCTGTGACAAAGATTGCATTAGGAGATAATCTTGCAGATCTTTTTCCAAAGAGCTTACCAGATAAGACTTTTGATAGTCTTGTAAAGAGTATGCGAGTCAGATGTATGGCAGTATAGTTTTGAGTATAAGTGAGAGATTGTTAGAGTTATATACTAAAAATCATATTTTTAGTATTTAATTTTATTTTAAAAAAATTAATTTTTTATTTTATGAGAATTTTAATTAGCGATGTATGCAATATCATTTTTTTAACGTTATGCATGGATGTCCTTTATTCTGTACAGTATTTAATCTAGTGTGTAAAATACGATTTGCACACAAAAGACCAGATTTTAGGTTTTCTTGTAGAATATAAGTATTTGTTCACAGTTTAGATGGAAATGGACATACCATCGGTACGACTGTAGTACAGAGTTTTAGTAGACTTGTCTTGATTACGGAGAACAGATAATAGCGTCATCTATTGTTCCGACTCTATGTGTTAATACACTTTGTGTGTATTGAATGGAACACATTTGGGTAATTAATTTTATATTCACTATATAAATTAATTCACACCCCAAGGTTATTATGAGAGTGCTTATGCTCTTAATCCTGAAATAATTATTAATTTGTATATTTTTAATATTAGTTGTTTTGATTCATTAGATGGTGCGATCTTATATGAGTCTATATTCTCAGTGAGTTGGATAGTGATATTATTTATATGGTAAATATTAATGATTGACGAAATTCACGTCTTGAATGATCAGGATTGATGATACCCTCTTAAAGAAGTTTATAAGTTTTGACCAGACCAAACCCTATAGGTGAATTTGATTATTCGGCGGTCAAATAAGTTAAGTGAAATGGTTTAAGAAATTTAAAAATGTAGATTAAATTAAACAGTAAGTAATTAAATTTTATTGATGGGTATCGATAATCTTAACGTGACGAGATGAGTTAAGCATTTAATAACAAAAACTCAATGAAAGATGGCCTTGAGATTATGGTTTAGAGTGCAATTATAGTTCTTTAGTGGTGTGAACTATAATTTAGTATTTTATAAAAATTACAAAAAATGCTCTAACGTTTTTTCATAATTATAGCTACCGCTGAGAGGTTTGCTTAGTTGCGAAAACTGTCGGATACGTATCTGGGTCACACTAGAAGTTTTCATCATAATTACTTTACAGATTCCTACTGAAGTCCTATATATATCCGGGTTGACTGAACCAAATTCATAACTTGTCTTTAAGACTAAACCTGATCAAGTTCTGCCGGTACGAGTTCTCAAAGAATTGTAGCTCACACTACATTCGGGAATCGCAAAAGGAAATATAGTAGAAGATCTGACAGGAGCTTCAACTCGGAATAAAAAATCATAGTTGGAGAATCGACCAATAAGGTATTCTTCTAAATTAATTGTGGTTGCACAGGTTTTATTTTGATTGTTCGACATCAAAAATTTTATCTAAAGCACGTTTCAGCGATTGTCTATTTAGTTATTTTTTATCGAAAATTATTTAAAAAAATAATAATTTTGGTAGTTTTACCTCCAACGTTTATGAGAATCTTAATGAGTAATGTATAGAGTCCCATTATTTATTTAATGATATGCATAGGTGTCTTTTATTCTACATAGTATTTAATCTGGTGTATAGAGTTTGACTGATACACTGAAAATTAGATTATCGGTTCTTGTAGAATATAAGTTTTCAGTTCACGACCTAGATAGAATTGGATACACAATCGGTACGGCTGCAGCATGAAGTTTTAGTAAACTTATCTTGGTTATAGTAAACAGATAATAGCGTCATCTATTGTTCCGACTCGTTGTGCTAGTACAATTTGTATGTATTGAACAAGACCGTATTGTGGTAATTAATTTTATTCTGACAATATAAATTAATTAACACCCCATGATTATTATGAGTACTTATACTCTTAATTTTGGAATAATTAATTATTTATGTATATTTAATATTTATTATTTTAATTTATTAAGGATGCGATCTTTTACGGGTTTATAATTCTGGTGAGTTAGATGATGATATTAATTATATGGTAAATATTAATTATTGAAAGAATCCACATCTCGAAAGATTAGGATTGACAATACCCTCTATAACGCCCCGACTTTGAAACGATAAAGCCCCACGATATAAAAAAGTAATAAAACCCGAATTTAAAATTTTATCATAAAATCCAATCAAAAGATTAACCGAAATCAAACTTTGCTGGAAATATAAACCAGAACATATCATTTTTTTCCTTTTAGAGACAAAGTAAAAGAGAGTTTTTTATCTGCAAAACAAGCCCCAAAAAATATCTATTTATGCTGTAAAGGATACCCAAAAGATACTCAACAAACTTCCTTTTTAAAACAAAATTTTAAAATATGCCACCCAGCGAATTCTACTTGAGCTGACTCTACACCGCTCGAGCGGTGAGGTACCCGAGAGTAAGCTGATCAAAATCCTAAAATTTTTCTAAGTGTTGGAAAAACACTAAAATCTCTCATTCTTTGAACATAGTTTTGATAATTCAAAACTTGAAGTTAAAACTAGACAATTAACTTTGGAATCACATCCAACATCTTAAAAACTTGAAAAGTAATATTTTATAACATAGAATTTCATAAGAGAAATCAAGGTATAAGCCTGAAGAAATAACCCGGCGATCTCTCATACATACAAGTCATGAGTACATAACCTTAGGGCCTTACAAAACGGGCTCCACAAACCCTCAACTTACACTCCCAACATAACATGAGATTAAAAGTACAACACTACAAATTCAAAAGAAAAATAATTACAATGACATTATACAATTCTAAAAAAAAAAAAAGAAACCCAAGATTTCACTACGATCATTCTTCTCATTTGATTACATGCTTCTCTTTTTCAACTGAAATGTGTTTAAACAATATGACTCGAGACTCGTAGAAAATAGACTAAGGATGAACAAATACAGGACATGTGAGGATATGGTTATGTGAAATTCACCACATTATTTTATTAAAAAAAATCAATCTCCATTTTTAATAAATTTCCGTTCACCTAACCGGGTTTCGTCATATAAAATCATAGATTTAACCTTCTTATCCTCTTATCATTTTCACATCATTTCATGTGTTCACAAACCCAATACTCATACCACACACGCGCAAATATACACATTTATCTCCCGACTCTTTCCAACCTCACCTAACTCGAGGTATTATCCATTTCTCATTAACTCTTTATCCTCACAACGATCATTTACCTCTTCGGGGTCACCATCCGAAGGGTGGGGTAGTCATCCAAAACTACTTTGAGATCACCAACCGAAAGGAGGGCATACATTATATGTCACGCCCCAAACTCCGGGTCACGTGAAACACCCACAAACAACTGTGTAAAACACCCAACTCGAGCATACACTCTCAATTTAAAATATACATGCATTATATATAAACGTCAAACGGCTTACATTACACGATTCTAACATCGAAAAATATGTAAATATACATGATATTGAAAGAATAAAAAGGAAGACTATAACTCTTTCACCTCTCCAGCAACCCCGGATCAACCAGCGTGACCGATACTTGAAAAATATTTTAAATCTCACACCATGAGTCAAAGGTCAGTAGATACTAGACAACACATGCAATATAAGCTAAACATGCTAGGAAAACGAGGTGCAGTTTTAAACTCTCTTTCAAGCCTTTAAAACAATTTTCACATGCAAACGGAAAAGCGAGGATACAAACCATTGTTGACTCACTCACAGGAGCCTTGAAAACAATTTAAAAATGGTTTTTAAATCGCGATTCACACGAGTATTAAAAACAATTTGAAATTAGTTTTATCCGTCCCACAATGCAGTTCATGCAATCCATGTACCTTTTCAAATCGAGAGACCTCAAATCTAACAGAACGCAGTACAGGTGCGTATAATCGGTGCTCACAAGCTGCAACCACAGTCTTAACACTGAGATAAAGATCCGTACACAAACACACATTTTCGAGATAAAACCATATACTACGGGGTAAAACCAAAGACCACGGGGTAAAATCGCAAACCATGGGGTAAAATCGTAAATTTTACCGTAAGCCACGAGATGAAACCGCCGACCACGAGATTATACCACGGGATAAAACCGCATACCACAGGATAAGACCGCATATTACAGGATAAAACTGAACACTACAGGATAATACTGAACATTACGGGATAACAGCGAATCAACACATGCATACTAAACCTGGGTTTAAATGCATAAAGCCACGTACTATCACTACGTTACACAAATCACGTCACATTCTATACACGCAACTCACACTACACTTACAACCTATGCAACATGCATCACATGCATCCGTTCCTCATATTTCACATAACCATGCCTATAAAACTTCTGAGTTTTAAAGCATAAAATCACGTTACATGTAATGATATCAAACCATGTACTTTCTCTACATAATTCGTACATAAATAAACTAGAGTTATAAATGCACATAACCAGTTATAAACGCACATAGCCATATATAACCCCACATCATGACGCCACCTGCCACATAACCCAACATCCACTCACAAGGACAACCATCAACCCACAGAACCAAGCCTATCCCGAAGGTCAACACTAAACCCCTCAAACCATGAGGTCACAAAACTACACCCTTTTCCCCAAAGGTGCCATAAGCCCAAACACACCCCACGTCCAACGAAAAACAAATACCACGCACCCAACCGTACACCACACCCCATCGAACCATGCACGTCAACCCCGAGGACGGCATCTGAACCAACACTCGAAGCTACGACACGACTCCCAAAGCCATAACATAACCAATCGAACCCCGAAATGAATTTAACAGTATTTCAATCAATTAATCCCATAACTAATCAATTGATTACCGTTGGTAACCAATCGAAAACCAAGAAAACCAACCACCAAACAACCGCACAAAACAGCCCAGAACCAGTCGACTGGACCCTCCCCAATCGACCGAAACACCCTACTGGAATCTAATCGAAACGCCCAAAAACCACTGTCCAGCCGACTGACCCTCATGATCCAGTCGACTGAACCCAAGAATCCAGGCTCCAGTCGACTAATCTCACAATCCAGTTGACTAGGCTGAGGTAGAAACAGTTTTTTGAGTTATGGGTTTAGCTCTCCAAATCTCGATTTATCGCCTCCAAACACCTATCCAACACTCTCGGACATACAAACGCCCAGGTTTAGCACCAAGGCCTCAAAAGAAACACCCGACGCCCGATTTTATCCACCGAAATCGACTAAAAATAGGTTTTTAACCCAAAAACTCAATTTTGAAACAAAATCAGATCTCATGCAATTTAACCGATAAAAACACACACGATTACACGTAGCACCCTTATAAGACATGAGAATCTAGGATCCTACCTCGGTAAGTTAAAAACTCGATGCCTCAAACCACGTGCAAAATCGAGTTTCACCGAAATAAAATTTCGTCTGATGGATGCATAGACCACGATGACAATAGCAAAGACCCGTTGTTGGATCATCGAAAATCGAGCCTGGGCCCTCGAGAAGTTGGAGAGAAAGCAGAGAAAAAATGAAAGAAACTTAGTGGTGAAGTTTTGAAAATATCTTTTGAAAAAATCTAACTCCAGATATTTATAGACCTCCAAAATATCTTTTTTTTTAAAAATTTTTTTCAAAATTTGCACCGCAGCGTTCTATAGCCCCGAGAACCAACCCTGCATGCATATCTAATTTTGATCATACGTTAAAACGCATACAAATATGCAAAATCAAAAATGGAAAGCACACGTCGAAAAATGCCGAAAATAGAAACAGGTCAGGGTCTCACATTATAACTCGATTCGGGATCACCATCCAAATGGAGGACACATATTATAACCCACTTCAGGATCACCATCCGAAGGGAGGGCACACATTATAAACTGCTTCGGGATCACCATTCGAAGGGAAGAACATTTATTATAGACCACTTCGGGATCACCATCCGAAGGGAGGACACATATTATAAACTACTTTGGGATCACCATCTGAATGGTAGAATTTCAACCATTACGATTCCTTCAATTCTGCACACGAGTCCAACCCAAATATGGTTCCTCTCGCCAAACTCACACACTTAGGATTAACATCATTAACAATTTCTCAATTTTTCATATATCGCACATTTAGGTTAAATTAGCTCAAAACGCCAATAAGTATCTCATGGTTCTCATATTTTCTAAGAATTTGCATGATTTGTTCAAGAATCCCAACCCACAATTTTATAATTTTTTATATTTTTTTAAAAATTCATAGAAGTTATACACAACAAGGTTAACACAACCCCAAATTTATCAAAATTTCAATCAATTTCGGTATTTGAGTCAACCAACTCAAAAAATCCTAATTTTCTAGGTTTAAACCCAAACCAAACCCTAACTTTTCATTTCACAAAATCAATGGTTCTCAAACAATACAAACATAATAGATTTAACACAAATCATCCATAAAGTCATGATTCAACATGTTTTAACCTCAAACCCTAACCTAGGGTTCCAAATATAAATTTCTCATGTTTTTAAGTAAATTCAACGAATATATAACTCATGTACATGTATTAATCAACAATAGTCATAGATCCTACCTCTTGGGTGACAAATCTACACAAAGTAAGCTCTAGCAAGCTCCAACGACCAAAACCTCCAGCCGAACGGTGAGAAGCGAGCTTTCAATGCATAGCTCCAACCTCCAACGGATGTACAATCAAGAGAGAAGTAAGAGGAAACCACAAATGGAGCAAGAGGAGCTCAAGGAGGTTTAGAATCTGGTTCTAGAGTTTTTACTTCAAGCTTAGAGAGAGAAAGAGAAGAGAAGAATGAAAAAAAAGCTCCACCTATGCTTCTAAAAAGCCGTCTACTACTGATGGTTCGCTCGAGTAGATTAGGGACCGCTCAAACGGTCACTCACTGTAGGTACTCCAAACAAAAGATATGTATGAGGTTCAAATTTCAAACAAAACCCCCTTAAACCCATCCTAACGATCCACATAATTGTTCTCATGTATTATCAAGCATACAATTACCATTATCAATCATTATCATCATCGAATTTCAATTCTTTCTCAAAATAAAATGCCTTTTCACTTTCTACCAAAAGTCTCAAAACAAATTTTAATTAATCCTCAAAATAAAAAGGAGCCAGATCCATATACACCCTCTTAAGGAAGTTTATAAGTTTTGATCGAGCTAAACCCTACAGGTGGATTTAATTATCCAGTAGTAAAATAAGTTAAATAGAAGGTCTTAAGAAATTTATTTAAGAAGCTGATTAAATAACTAAATGTCAGTAATTTAATTTAATCAGCAGGTATTGAGAATCTTAACGTGAGGAGAATAAATAAACATTTAATAACAGAATCTCGAATATTCGATTTTGAGAATATGACTGGGAGTGCAATTATAATTTTTTAATGGAATGAATTATAATTAATGTTTTATGAAATTGCTTCTGAATTGAGGTGTGTTTTTATAATTATATTAGGAGTCCAAGTTATATTTACTCTGCAGGTCTCTGCTGTAACCTTATATATATGCAGTTATATAAACCATAGTTACCATATATATCATTATATACAGTTGGCTAGTTAGGGTTTTGAAGAATACGAGAATCGTAGTCCACACTATATCGTGTCTCTTATATTCAGGAATATAGTAGAAAACTTGAAATTAGAGCTTCAACTTGAAGTCTACAACCGTGAAAGCTTCTAGACTAAAAGTTGTTGCAGCAACCGAAATCAATCTTATCAGATTTCGTAAAGTATAAGTCTAATCTAACTTTAAGAGTATATACTGAGTTTTATTTTGATTGTTTGACATCAAAAAATTTTAATCTAGAGCCGATTTTGACTTTTCTCGTTCAGTTTTTTTTATTGCTTTAATCATATTCTAATCAATGGATCTTGACTGTTTAGTCTCTAACAATTGGTATCAGAGCCAACTTTGAATATGAATTTGATTTAATCGAAGAATTCAGCTAACGTTATATCTGTGCTAACTTGATTTTGTAGGTGATTTAATTCCAATTTTTATGGTCATTATATTATTGCATGTCTGATTGCATTGAATGTATGACGATTAATTATTATTTTTAACCACGAGGGTTGATTGTAATAGATTAATTGTGAACTTTGTAGAGGTATAAGATCAATATAAATATATTATTTTTCAATTTTTAGTTCTTGTATTTTTTTATTTTTTGTAATGAAAAAAAAGAAGGAAGATATCGAAGAACAAGTTCTGCATCGGCACATAGGATTCCTTATGATTAGACTTTTCCTGTAGAAAGCTACAGTAGCCAAACATCCCAATCCATGAAGCTTTCCGTTTGATAATTCATGATCAAGGAGTTGGAATGCACCTGAGACAAGATCACCATGGATCATGAACTTGACTTGTGATCATCGATTGTTATCCATGTGCATGATTCATCATGCAATATCTCAAGCCCAACATAGACCACGTGGGTAAACAATTGATTATTATGTACATGAAGCATCTTTATTCAATAAGCAACAGTAGCAATCTAAACATAAAACGTGAAGCAGCAAGTGCGGCACAGCGCTTTGCAGCGGCGAGCGGCAACGGCCAGGTGCGGGCCAGGCGCGACGGCGGTACAAGCTCCGTGTTTGGTGGTTCAATTTTACTCCGCTTTGGCTTACATTGAATCTTATAGGAATTCTGTGGGTTACAGGGTTAGAAGAACTTTTGATGAACAAGAGCTCTTAAACAAAAAGAGTTATTGTTGGCCATAAAATTGACATATATTTTATGTATTTATTTATTTTATTTTATTTAAATGCATGGATGCGTGTTTAATTAATTTGGTTAATTTGTTTTTAATTTTTTTTGTAACGAAAAATAAAATAAAATTTTCTTTAGTTAAATTATTTTTTTAAAAAAAAATTTGGTATTTTATTTGTTACAAAATAACACGTTTAAAGATGATTTTTTTTTATAAAATCAGAAATCTTGGATTAACGTGAAAATTAATTTCAAAATTTAAATTAATTAAAACAAAAGTTTAATTTCAATAAATTAATTTTTTTGGAAAAAAGTGTAACTAGATAATAAAATTAAATTCTTATTTTTTATTTAAAATTAATTTTTTAAATAATTAAAATTTGAAATATTTTATTTATTACACATTAAACACGAAAAGATGATTTGAAAAGTCGAAATCTTTTGGAACGTGTGATTTTTTGAAATTAATAAATTTATTTTAATTAAATATTATTTTATAACCTTCAAATTTTTTTTTACAAACTAAGTGGGAGATGGAATTTATTCACAGATAAATTTCGCAGTCTCCGTCACTAATTCGTAGGTAATGTAATTAATTTTGCGTATTGACATTTGGGCCTTCCTTCTCATTGGACAGAATTAATTACAGAATCATCGGGATGAATCTCCTTTTAGGATAATTCTGAATAATCGTTAGTGTGAATCACTTTTCCATCTGAAGAGTTCATTGCGAAGTGATTGATTCAAAATTAAGTGGTGATTAACACTTAACTATAAATAATAATATCATCTCCATTTGAGTTACTGTTATTATTTATAGAATCGAAATTATATCAGCTAATTAATTTTATTTGACATGATCTGTTGTCTAGATAATAAAATTAATAGAAAGTAGCTTGTCCTGATAAATGTTAAATAGTAGACGACCTTCCCATCGAGGTATGCTATTCACGGTGTACTAGGCAGCTGGTGATTTTTTTTAAAATGGTATAGGAAATCTATTTTAAAATAAATTTAAAGTTATTGCTCATATTAATTAATATTTTTTAATTATGTAAATCTCAAGATAAAATAACTTTCAATCCTCTTACGACAATACTCAAAAAAAAAAAACAAATTAACGGGTCTGAACTATATTGACTGGAAAAAAAATTGGATGTTATTTTAACTACCGAGTATGATAAATTTGTGTTAACTGAGATTTGTTCACTGGTACCTGATGAGGAGGCGACCAAACAGGAAATCCAGACTTATTAAAAGTGGCAGAAAACTGACCGAATAGCTCTTTGTTACATTTTGGCTTTTATGTCAAATGTACTGCAGTATCAGTATTAGTTTATGTTCAGTACCTATGACATGATTATGAACCTCAAAAAAATGTTTAGGGATCAGAATTGTGCCAATAGGTAGGTGGCCATGAAATCTTTGATGAACACAAACATGACTGGAGGCATTCTAGTTAGGGATCATGTGCTGAAGATGATTAGTCTTTTGAATGAACTAGACATCCTAGGAGCTGAGATTGATGGAGAAATCTAGGTCGATATCATACTCCAGTTGCTGCCTAATAGTTTTAAGTAGTTCTGCCTGAATTATACAATGAACAAACTCAGTTTTTTCCTGGTAGAGCTATTTAAAGAATTTCAATCAACTAAGAGTGTTCTTAAGAGGCCAGGTAATGTGTTTGTTGCTAAAAAAGGTTCTTTCTCTAAGTCGAAAGGAAAGAAAAAGAAAAACGTTCAGAAATAGGGAGGCACAGGTCTAAAAGTAGCTAATGGGCCTAAAGTTGGTATGAAAAAGCCGAAAGGCAAGTGTTTTCACTACAACCAAACAGTGCATTGGAAGAAGTAGTTTCTAGTATTTCTCAACAAACAGAATAAATAAGGTAATTTCTATTCACTAGTTGTTGAAATATATTTAGTGGTGTTATCTACCGATACCTGGTGTGTAGATACTGGAGCTACTAAATTATGTCTGCAATTCTTTGTAGGGATTCGAGAAAATCAGGCAGTTCAGTGATGGGGAGATATACCTGCACATGGACAATAATACCAAGGTGGCAACAGTTACAGTGGGAGATGTCACTCTTACTTTTAGTAGAGATAATATTTTAATTTTAAAATATTGTATTTATGTACCTTCTATTAGAAAAAATTTAATTTTGGTTTCTAATTTAGTTGAGAATAAATATTCAATTTGTTTTAATAACTTTGTGGTTATTAAAAAAAATAAACGTTTTATTTATTCTGATATATTGGTAGATGATTTGTTTATTATATCTTCCATCTCTCTTACATAACAACTGAACGAATTGAATAATACATCTAACCTACCAAATAAGAGAAAGGAACCTTTTTTAACAAATAGAAAGGAACCTGGGTCATACTAATCTGAAAAGGATAAATAAACTGGTTGAACATGGACCTTTAGGTTCAATAGAAGTTGAGGTACTTTCAGTCTATGAATTCTACTTGGAGGGTAAAATGTCTAATAGGCCATTTTTGGCTAAAGACTATAGAGCTAAAGAACAGTTAGAATTGGTTCACTCTGACTTATGTGGACCAATGACTATCCGAGTTAGAAGAGGCTTTGAATACTTCGTCACATTAATTGATGACTATTCAAGGTATGCATACGTTTATTTGATGCACCGTAAGTCTAAATGTTTTGAGAAATTCAAACAATTCAAGGCAAAAATGGAGAAGCATCTAGGTAAATGTTGTTATGGTTGGTATACTGAAAATCACATTTTTAGTATTTAATTTTATTTTAATAAAATTAATTTTTTATTTTATGAGAATCTTTATGAGTAATGTATATATATCATTTCTTTAATGGTATGCATGGATGTCTGATATTCTGTATAGTATTTAATCTGGTGTATAGAGTACGGTTTGAACACAGAAGATCAGATTTTAAGTTCTTACAGAATATAAATTTTATGTTCACAGTTTAGATGGAAATGGACATACCATCGGTATACTGTAGCACAGAGTTTTAGTAAACCTATCTTGGTTACGAAAAATAGATAATAATGTTGTCTATTATTCCGACTCTCTGTACTAGTACACTTTGTGCATATTGAATGGAAAATTTGGGGTAATTAATTTCATACTGACTATGTAAATTAATTTACACCATAAGGTTATTATGAATATTGATTATCCTCTTAATCCTGAAATAATTATTAATTTACGTATATTTAATATTCGTTATTTTGATTCATTAGACGGTGCGATCTTATATGGGTCTACATTTTAAGTGAGTTGGATAGCGGTTTTATTTATATGGTGAATAATAATTATTGACGAAATTCACATTCTGAAAGATCGGGATTGACGATACCCCCTTAAGGAAGCTTATAAGTTTTGACCGGGCCAAACCCTGCAGGTGAATTTAATTATCTGATTGTCAAATAAGTTAAGCAGAAGGGCTTAAGGAATATCAAGATGCCGATTAAATTAAATTGTCAGTAATTAAATTTAATTAACGGATATCGAGAATCTTAACGTGGGGAGAAATGATAAGCATTTAATAACAGGAGCTCAATGCTGATGGTCTTGAAATTATGGGTCAGAGTGCAATTATAATTCTTTAGTGGTATGAACTATAATTTAGTATTTTATAAAAATTACCGAAACAGCTGCTAGTTTTTCATAATTGCAGATACCGCTATGAGATTTGCTTAATTACGAAAATCACTAATACGTGTCTGTGTTCCACTAGAAATTTCACTTATAATTACTTCCTACGTCACTGCTGTAACTCTATAAATATGCGGGTAGGCTGAACCAGTTTAATAATTTGTCTTCTAAGACTAAACCTGTCCTGGTTCTGTTGGTATGAGTTTTTAGAAGATTATAACGCACACTATATTCGGGAATCGCATAAGAGAAAACAGTAAAAGATTTGACAAGAACTTCAACTCGGATTCAAATCGTAGTTGAAGATTCGACTGGTAAAAATATATTTTTCTAAATTAACTTCGGATGCACGAGTTTTATTTTGATCGTTCGTTATCAAAAATTTTATCTGGAGCCCATTTTGGTGATTGTCCGTCTAGTTAATTTTTCTGTTAATCGTTTGCGAAAATAAAGATCTTGGCAGTCTTGCCTCCAACAATTACTATCAGAGCTGTTTTATTTTTTATTTTTGGTTAACGGGATCGGGTAGTTTTAGAACTATTGCTACATTTTTTTTGCATGCGTTCTAATTCTGATTTTATGATCGTCATTAATTCATGTTTGATTGAATGGTTTGTGAATGATGATTATTTTTTTAATCACGGGGATTGATCGTGATAGATCGAATGTGAGCTTTTGGGACATAGGATCGATGTTCTAACTAGTTTCTATTTTTAAAATATCTATTTAGATTATTCAAGAATAGGTTGAACATATCCAAGAACAGAGGCGGCACTAGCGGTGGTTCGGGTTTTTACGGACTACGGATCACGGTAAGTTTTTAATGGTTTTAAATATTTTTTTTGGTGAGTTTCTTTTTAGTATTTATGAATAAAAAATAGCATAAAAAATAAGTCAAAACAGCGAGAAAAAATCACCAAAATAGCTCGGTTCTGGCGGCTTTGCTGGCAGCGGTTCGACGACGATTTTTATGATTTCTTTGGTTATTTTTGAGACTATTTTTTGGTATTTTTTTAAACATAAAATTGCAGTGAAACATACCTCAAAATACTATTAAAAATTAGAAAAAAATTTGGGCGAAAAACACAACCGAAATAGGCGGCAAACAGGTTTGCAGCGGCAGTAGATTTTGGGCTATTTTTAGTTTTTCAGGCTATTTTTGAGCAATTTTTTGACCAAATGATTCTACTTTTTGAGAGTTTTCCAACTATATAAAAAAACATCAAAAACGGAGTTCGGATGAGGTCAGAATGGCCTTGGAAAGTTGGCGATTCTAGGTAGCGGTGCTGGAGTGCGGTGGCAGCAGCTTTAGAAAGTTTTTTCGGCAGTTTTTTGAGCTTTTTTGAGTAGATTTCTTATAAAAATAGTACTTTTTGAAAGATTTCTTTTGATATAAAGTACGTCAAAAATCAAGTTCGAAAAGAGGTCGAAAAAGTCTCAGAAAGTTTGAGGCACAGTGCTGTGGCGGGAAGCAGCCTTTTTTGTGGTTCGGGCCATTTTTTTGTATTGGTTTCGAATATTTCGAGAGCTTTTCAATGGTATAAATCTCGTCAAAAACGGAGTTCGGATGAGGCGGCAAGAGCCGCCTGAAGGTTGCGGCAAGGTGGTGCCAGCGGTGGTTGGTGGTTGCCGGTAACTTTCTCTCTCTTGGGGCTGGTTTTGATGTATATTCTGATATATATACGAAACTGATATGATATATATTGATATATCAGATAGTATCAAGAAAGCTTGATGTAATTAGGACATAGGAATCAGAGATAAAAGAGAATTATTACAGCTTATCCTCTTTAGGAGACTGAAATACTTCAGCGTTTCACTTGGATCATAAAATCGGAATATATGCATATCGTGTTTATATATATATAAACTGCGTGGATGATTACATATCTGTTTTATTTACCCTGCTAATTTAATTAGTTTAAAATTTCAATTTTAATTAAAATATTTTGTAATAGAAAATAAAATTAAGTTTTTTTAATTAATTAATTTTAATTAAATAAAAAAACT
>JAUMHN010262907.1:714-43793 GCA_032360265.1 Heliamphora ciliata | reverse complement strand
TTTTTATTTAATTAATTAATTAATTAATTAAAAAAACTTAATTTTATTTTTTATTACAAAATATTTTAATTAAAACTAAATTTCTGAATTAATTAAATTAACAGAATAAATAAAATCAACATATATATCATTCACGTAGTTAATAAAAAAATTAAATGTAAGATAAATATATCCCGATTTTATGATCCGATAAAAAGTCTAAAGAGTTTCAGTCTCTGGTTCTTAAAAGGATAAGCTGCAATAATTCTTTTGTGAATCATCTTCCTGTGTCCAAGTTGCATTAGGACTCCTTAATTTATAGTAATATACAAATATATCACATATTGATCAATGCATATCAGAAAAACTGTCCCAAGACACATGCACCACCGTCGGCCACCGCATCTTGTGTGCTGAAATTGCTACGGTTTTGTTGGGAAAAAACAGCACTGAAGCCTCAGCTTTGTTGCAGCTCACCGAAACAGTGATCAGAAAAAACTGAAGTTTGCGTTGGAAACTAGTGCCGTGTTTGGTTTAAACCTGTTTTGCATCAGTTTTGCGCCATCCTTTTTCTTTTCATTGAAGCTTCAAAATAGCCACAGCATGCGCCTGCTGCTTGGGAATGCCGCATCAGATTGTTGCGGTTTGGAAGGGCCACGATTGGCTGGGAAAACAATGTGCAACATTTTTTTTTGAGAAAAAAACCCGGCAAATCCAGTTTAAAATTCGGCTAGGAATTTCGCTGCCCTGTTGTGGAATTGCTTACATGGGAATTTCTGAAACATCCTGGTTTGGCGCCACTTGATTTGCTGTTTGGAAACCCACCGTCCAAGCTGTGCTTACTGTTTTAAAATAAGATTCTATTTAAACCGATGCACTGATATTTGGAAGAAAACCCGACGCTGCTACAGTTTGTGCTTAAAGCGCTGTTTGGCTTGCTTGCTTCAGAAATAGTGCGCCATAAGTTTCTTCAACACAGCATTGCTGTGTGAAAACTGCTGCGACATATTTATTTTCTTTTACCCAAAAAAAAAAACTGAATTTTTTTTGCAAAGCAATAAAAAAAATTGGTCGCCACCGTCGGTTGTCGCCACCTTCGTTCTTCCACTTGTTCTTCATTCTCTTAATTATTTTTGTTATTTTATTTTGATAATAAATATTAATTATTTTTATACTGATCTATGCCTCCGTAGAGTTCACAATCAATCTACCACGATCAACCTTCGTGGTTAAAAAATAATAAATCATTATCCACGTAATCAATCAAACATGAAAATAAATAATTATCATAAAATCGAGATTTAAACGCCTGCAAAACAAAGTTAGAAACAGTTCTAAAACTACCTAACCCCGATTATCGTAAACAAAAAATAAAATGGTTCTGATACCAATTTGTTCGAGACAATACTGTCAAGATCATTATTTTTGTAAACGATTTTCGGTAAAAAATTAATTAGACGAGTAAACGCCAAAATGGGTTCTAGATAAAACTTTTGACGAATAACTATCAAAATAAAATCCGTGCAACCAAAGTTAATTTAGAAGAATACCTTTTGTCGATTTATTCTTCAACTACGATTTGATTCCGAATTGAAGCTCCAGTCAGATCTTCAACTGTATCCCCTTATGCGATTCTCGAATGTAGTGTGGACTACAGACTATCGAGAACTCGTACTGACAGAACCTAGATATATTTTAGTTTTGAATGACAAAATATGATATATCAATGATATATGAGATGTCAAACTGGTTCATCCTAATCAATGATATACCTATAGCAAGGACCTAGGGAGTAATTATGAGTATGACTTCCAGTAGAACACAGATACCTACTAGCGATTTCTGCAATTATGGAAAGACGCAACGATTTTTGTAATTTTCATAAAACACCGAATTACAGTTCATACCACTAAAGAACTGTAATTGCACTCTGACCCATAATTTCAAGACCTTCTTGTATTGAGCTCCTATTATTAAATACTTACCATTTCTCTTCACGTTAAGATTTTCGATACCCGCTAATTAAATTTAATTACTGACAATTTAATTTAATCGGCATCTTGATATTACTTAAATCCTTCCACTTAATTTATTTAACCGCCGGATAATCAAATCCACCTGTAGGATTTGGTCCATTCAAAACTTATAAGCTTCTTTAAGGGGGTATCATCAATCCCGATTTGTCAAAACGTGGATTCCGTCAATAATTAATATTTACCATATAAATAATACCGCTATCTACCTCACTGAAAATATAGATCCATATAAGATTGCACACTCTAATGAATCAAAATAGCAAATATTAAATATATGCAAATCAATAATTATTTTAGGATTAAGAGGATAAATACTATTCATAATAACCTTGGGGTGTGAATTAATTTATGTAGTCAGTATAAAATTAATTATCCCAAATGTCCCGTTCCATACACACAAAGTGTATTAACACAGAGAGTCGGAACAATAGACGACGTTATTATCTGTTCCCTGTATTCAAGACAGGCCTACTAAAACTCTGTGGTACAGTCATACCGATAGTATGTCCATTTCCATCTAAACTGTTAACATAAAACTTATATTCTACAAGAACTTAAAATTTGATCTTCTGTGTGTAAATCGTATTCTACACACCAGATTAAATACTATACAGAATATCGGACTTCTATCCATATAAAAAAAATGATATACCTATATTGCTCATAAAAATTCTCATAAAATGAAAAAATTAATTTTATTAAAAATTAAATTAAATACTAAAAATATAGTTTTCAGTATACCAACCCTAATATGTTTTTTTGTATTTTTTGATATATACAAGACTGATATGATATATTTTGATATAACAAAGTGTATCAGGGAATCCTGATACGATCGGGTTACAGAATTAGAGGCAAATAAGGATTAATACAGCTTATTCCATTCAGTAAGACTGAAACGCCTCAGCGTTTCACTTGGATCATAAAATCGGGATATATGCAATGTTTATATATATATATATATATATATGAATTGGGTGGATGATTGCATATCTATTTTATTAATTCTGTTAATTTAATTAATTCAAAAATTTAATTTTAATTAAAATATTTTGTAAAGAAAAATAAAATTAAGTTTTTTTAATTAATTAATTTTAATTAAATGAAAAAACTTTAGTTATTTGATTTTATTTTTGAATTAATTAAATGTAAAAATATTTAATCGAAATAAATTATTATTTTTCAAAAAATGTGGAACAAAAAATAACATAAATAAATGCCTTTAATGAATACCTTAGCTAAAAAGTTAGAAAAAAATTATGTATTTATTAAATTTAATTTGTTACACATTTAAACACGAAAAGATGATTTGGCAAACCGAAATATTTAGAATCGTGTACACGGAAAGATATTTGATTCCTTCAAATCATGTGTTTTTCTAAATTAATAAATTTATTTTAATTAAACGTATTTTTATAACCCTAAAAAATATTTTAAAAATCTAAGTGGAAGAGGGAATTTATTCACAGATAAATTTTACGGTCTCTATCACTAGTTTGTAGGCGATTCAATTAAACCATGCGTGTTGGCAGTAAGGTCTTCTTTCCCATCAGACAGATTAATTGCGGTATCGCCATTACAAACCTCTTTTACGGATAATTCTGGATAATTGTTAGTGTGGATCACTTCTCCATCTTAGGGTTCATTGTGAATTGATTGATTTGGGATTTGGTGATGGCTAACACTTAGCTATATTTAATAGTATCATCTCCATCTGAGTCACTGCTATTATATACTGGATCGATGCTATGTTAGTTACTTAATTTTACTTTGCAAGATCAGTTACCTAGATAGTAAAATTAATAGGGATTGGCCTGTCTAGTCATACGATGGACAGTAGATGTCCTCCCATCGAGGCATGCTATTTACAGGGTTCTAGGCTGCTGGCGAATTTCTTTTAAAATGGTAGAGGAAAGCAAATTAAAATAAATTCAAAATATTGCTCATCATAATTAACGGTAATCTTAATTATGTGATTCTTAAAATTAAAATAGCTTTCGATCCACTTACGGTTATACTCAAAGAAAACAAACTAACAGGATCAAATTTAGTTAACTGGAAAAGTAACTTAAATATAGCTTTAATTACCAATGGTATTCCATCAATACCAGAAAATGTATTTGTTTTAGAAAAATGTTCTTTCTCTAGGCCGAAAGGCATGAAGAAGGAAAAAGTTTAAAAATAGAAAAACACGATTTCCAAGATAGTTAGTAAGCCACGGACTGGTGTGAAAAAGCCGAAAGGCAGATGTTTTCACTTCAACTAGACAAGGCACTGGAAAAAGTTTTATCTAGTATTTCTCAGAAGGCAGGACAAACACGATAATTTTTATTCACTAGTTGTGAAAACATGTTTAGCAGTGTTATCTACCAGAACCTGGTGTGTAGATACGGGAGTCACTAATCATGTCTGCAATTCATTGTAGGGGTTCCAAGAAACTCAATAACTTAGTGATAAGGAGATTTACCTACATATGGGTAATAATAAAAAAGGTAACAGTAGTAGCAATGGAAGATGTCATTCTCAATTTTAGTAGAAATTAGATTTTAATATTGAGAGATTGTCTTTATGTACCCTCCATTAGAAGGAACTTAGTTTTCGTTTCTATATTAGTTAATTACGGATATGTGATTTAATTTATTAACTATGTAGTTATTAAGGATAATAAAGAAGTTATCTATAGTTTTTGTTTCTATATTAGTTAATTACGGATCTGTGATTTAATTTATTAAGTATGTAGTTATTAAGGATAATAAAGAGGTTATCTATTCTGGTACATTGGTAGATGATATTTATGTTATTACTTTAATCTCTCTTACACTGCAACTAAGTAAAATGAATAACACATTTAATTTATCATATAAGAAAAAGTTTTCTTCTTTAATAAACCAAACGTTTCTTTGCCACTTATGCTTGGGTCATATTAATCTAAAAAGGATAAACAGACTAGTAGCAGATGGACCTTTGAGTTCATTGGAACTGGAGGCACTTTTAGTTTGTGAATTTTGTTTACAGGGTAAGATGACCAAGAATCCCTTTTCGGCCAAAGGCTATAGAGTTAAAGAACTGTTAGAACTGGTTCACTATGATGTGTGTGGTCCAATGAAAATCTGGGTTAGAGGTAGCTTTTAGTACTTCGTTATTTTCATTGATGACAACTCAAGTTCAAAGAATTCAAGGCGGAGGCAGGAAAGCGTATGGGTAAAAGTATCAAATCACTACAATCCGACCGTGATGGAGAATACCTCTTTGGTGAGTTTAAGGATTACCTATCATCAAAAGGGATGATATCCTAGTTAACTACACCTGGCACTTCGTAGCATAATGGTGTAACGAAAAGAAGGAATAGAACTCTTATATAGATGGTAGGGTGCATGATGTGTTATTTAGGTTCACCCGATTCGTTTTGGGGACTCGTTATAGAGACAATGGCTTACATTCTGAACTTGGTACCTTCTAAGTCAGTATCTTTTACTCTCACAGAATTATGAACCGGGCGTGAACTTAGTCTGAAACACATTCAGATTTGGGGGTGTCCTGCACATGTGTTGAAAGGGAACGTGGGTAAGTTAGAACTGAGAACAAAAGTTTTTTTCTTTGTGGGGTATCCCAAGGGAATGAAGGGTGGTCTATTTTATAATTTCAAGGATCAGAAGGTCATTGTTAGTACCAATGCTCGATTCATGAAAGAAAATTATACTATGGATCACAAGTCCAATAGTAAAATTATTCTGAAAGAACTGAGAAGAAATACTAGAAGAACGGAAGAGGAACCACAAGTCATTAATATTCCATTACCTCATCGTAGTGAGAGAATTATCGAGATAGGTGCGAATCAAGAACAGGGTGCTGATGCACATGGTTCAAATTCTGTATAGCGTGTTATTACTAGTATACAGATACAGGTAGTGCCTCATCATAGTGGGAGGGTAATTCGTTGGCCTAACAAGGCTTCAATGACCGTTTTGAGGATAACAAACCTAAGTATCTAATTGTGCAAATTGAGTTTACGAAAAATGTATAATCAGCACAATCAAAGATACAAAATGGAAGTCATTACGCATATTTCAAATCAAATGCTTTAGCGATAATCGTTTGGAACAAGACAAAGGATGAAGTATTGAAGAACTTCAAAGAATTGAAAAAATTGAAGAATTTCAATTGTATCATTTGTATGACCTATGTAAATTCACTAAAACTCATGGATATATTATTTAAAACTCATAAGATTCTTAAAATACTTAAAAATTATTTTTCAAAACAAGATATGATCGAAATTGTTTTTGAAAACCAAAAGGTCTGGATCTTCAAGAGTAATCAGTCGACTGAAGCAATGATCAGGCGACTGAAATTGTTTGCCAAAATAAGAAACTAGATTTCAAAGCATCCAGTCGACTGACCAAGTAGTCCAGTCGACTAACTAGTGGTCCAGTCGACTAAGGGAAGACTCCAATCGACTGAACAGGATAGAATTTTGAAAAATAGCTGAAACAGCTAGTCCCGAACTTTGGCCTATAAATAGAGCCCTTGTTCTCTAGTTTTTGTCACTTCAAACTTTCTAATCAATGCTCTCTTATTCTTTCATCTTGTGCTTCAAAATTCTTGAATTTTCAATCAATTCTTGAGAGAAGAGTTCATTAGATTTCTTATTGAGCTTCATTGATATATTCTTTGAGAAGGGAGTTAGAGCATTCATTTCTTGTACTCATTTGCTCATTGCAGGAGCAAATTCTTTGTATACATTCTTGTTATTCCATTGTGCTTGAGAAAGGTATTTTTCAAAAGAAGCTAATCCACCTACAAGGATTGAAATACTTGAGAAGGGTACATTATCAAGAGAGGCTATTCTATCTAGACTAAGGAGAGAGGCTGCTCTGCCTATTGAAGGAGTAATAGTGAGAAATCCTCATAACGATTAGCTTGAGGCAATGACGTAAGCCATTGCGCCAAACCTTGTAAAAATCGTGGTGTCATTCTTCTAACTTGCTTATTTTTCATTTACATTATTATATTGTTGCTTGTCTTTGCATCACTTACATTTGCACTTTAAATAATTCATTATTTAAATCATTACTTGTATCTTTAAATTCTAAAGCCAGAAAGTTCTAAATTCTGTGATTTCACTTTGCAAGAAATATTGTCAATTAAAATATTCTAGTACTTTAATCTTCTATCAAGAAACTATATTTGAAAGTATACTTGCAAATTAAAATTGAAAGCTATACTTGTATTTAAATTATTAAAACAAGAAAAGTGTTGAATGTAGTTAACTAGAAGTTTTAAATATTGTAAATTAAAATCTACACTTGTGCTTAAATCTTCTAACAAAAAGTTTTTGTTTATAAGATTAATTAAAATATAACTGCACTTTATTCTTCAAACAAGAAGTGTTATAAGTGAATTAAAATATTTACTTGAACAAATTTTTTAATATCCAATTCACCCCCCTCTTAGGATAACACACATACTATCAATTGGTATCTGAGCAAATGTGTGACCCAAAACTGTATCTTTTTTTGAGATATTAATATATGATGTGTTTCTTTCTATATATGTATCTCTCAGTGTATGATTTATGTTTCCAGTTGTAGAACAGTATATTTTGTATAGGTGCTATACATGTTATGCATGCGGGGGGTGTGGCCGGGTTTCCTTTTTCAGTTTTCTCTCCCAGCGTTGACCGCTCGAGCAGCGGGGAGCCCGCTCGAGCGGGCTGGTGGTAGAGTGTTGGTCCGAGAGGGGTCCGCTCGAGTGGTGCTTGGGCACTCGAGCGGTGGTGTGGCAGAGCCTATGTCGGCAAGGGGTCCGCTCGAGCGATTGGGACCGTGCTCGAGCGAAGGGTCTTGGGCGCAAAATTCTATAAAGAGAACAAATATCTTTTGAGACTCCAAAATATCTTTTCAACCAAATCTCTTTCTCTCCATCTTTTCTCTACCTTCTCTCTAGCTTTCGGGTGGCCCTAAATCTCCATGTTGATGGATTAGATCCCTTTTTTTTATATACATGCGATGTAAAACTGTTTTACTATTTTTCGTAGTTGAGCTATGGCTGAGTTTTAAATGTTATCCATAGATATACTGGGACAATGGGTGTGTTTGTGATGAGTTGGGCTTCCATTGCTCCTCGGTGTAAGTTTGGAAACATGCGCAGAGTAGGTCCCTATGTGCCTTCGCGTTAGTCCCCGTAAACGAGGTTGGGTGCTTAATAACCTCAGGCTCAGGTCTCGTAAACTAAGTGGTTGGTTGGGTGCTTAGTACCCTCAGATGGTGTTCCTGTAAACTAAGTGGTTACATTATCGTGACTCTGTATAGAGCTTGTCATTACCTAGCAGGCCTTAAGTGGTAACTAGGGTAATGGGCAAGAGTCTATAGTTGTTACCTTATTTGTGTTTGGCAGAGACGGTACATAGAATCTCATTTATCTGTGTTCTCTTCGGCTGTGTGACTCGAGTGGAGGAAAACTGTTTCACCATCTATTTTTCCTCGATTGTGTGTTCCGAGTGGGAAAATAATATTGGATTCTGGTTGTGTGATCTGGATGAACAAAATTAGATTTTGATTACTGTTTTACTACTACTTTTCCTTAACTGTGGCATGATATCTGTCAGGATTATATGCATAGTTTGAAGGATGAAAAATGCAGATTTTATGAGATAAAACCGTTTTGAGGCTTGCGCTGGCTTGATAGAAAACTTGTGGTTTTTGAGAGGAGAATCTTTTTGGCTCTTGTGGTTGAGCCTGTGTGTGTGTGATTGCATAGCCTTCTTTACAGCTTTAATGTCTTTTCCTATTGGGCTTCTGCTCACGATGTGGGATTTTGCTGTAAAAATATTTTCAAGTAACCACGCAGAGTTGACCTAGAGGCTTGTGGGGATGGAGAGCTTGTTGTAGTTTTCCCTATTTTGGACATGTATTTGTACATGTGATGTCTATTTCAGAAGGCTGGTTTTGTACGCCTTTTGGTGATATACTTATTCATGTATGAGCTTGCATGATTTCTGTTTATGAGAGATAAGCTTGGGGATCCTTATCCAAATGTTGTAATATTTTTGAGTTGATGGTTTTCTAACTCCAAATCTTATTTTCTCAAATGAGTGTTTTGGTTGGCTTTCGCGTGACCCTGGTGTTTGGGGCGTGACAACTTGGTATCAGAGCTTTGGGTTCGAATACCTATGAGCCATGGGCTAGAGGGTACATCACCTTCTGAGGATGCATGTTTGCTTGATTATATATGTTCAAGTGTTTACTTATATACGCATGATAACATGTTTAGCATGATAGATGTGTATATGTGAGTATTGAGTTTGGACCTTAGGATTGATTAGTCTTGCCTCTGTGCGTTTGGATTGACAAACTTGGGAGCCAAGTTAGAGACGCCTTTCGCGGACGTGATTTCTAGCTAGGAATATGAGTAGGTTGTTTAGATGGACGAGTCTTTCTTGTTGGTTTTCCTCGGTATATGAGATATGTGATGACATGATCTAAGTGGCTATGTGTTAGCATGTTTATATATGATCTGTCTTTTACGTTAGCAATAACATGTTGTAAGAATGCTTATCCTGTTATATTGCTTTCGTATAGAATTATGTCCACGCGGGGAGGACGGGGCCGAGGTCGAGGCCGTGGCCATGGTTTTGGCCGAATGGACGTTCTAGTCCCAGATGTTGGGGATGCTAATGCACCTCAAGGACCTGTTGGCGAGGGAGATCTGTTGCGTGAGATGGTCGGCTCCATCCGGTAACTAGCTGAGGCCACTAGGGGAAGGGAGAGTGTACCTGAGCCGAGGGCGACGGTCGTGATGCGTGAGTTTCACCGTCTGGACCCTCCTATCTTTTCTGGGGATCCCAACTCAATGGTTTCCACTGAGTGGCTGGAGCTGGTTACCAGAATTCTAGATTCGCTTCAGATTGAGGAAGATGATCTGAGGGTTATATGTGCCGCCTTCCAGCTGAGAGGGAGTGCTCATATGTGGTGGAAGTTTGCCAAGACCACAGTGGCAGACACTTGGGAGGCATTCACAAACGTATTTCTAGAGAAATATTTTCCAGCGACCTTGAGGGATCGCTATAGAGAGGATTTTCTATTTCTGACTCAGGGGACAATGATTGTGATTGAGTATGAGGCTGAGTTTACTAGCCTATCCCGGTTTGCACAGGAGATTGTGCCCACTGATGAGTTTCATGCGAAACGGTTCGAGAGGGGTTTGAGGCCCGCTATCAGAGATAGAGTGGTAGCATTTCAGATGCAGGTCTTCACTGATTTGGAACAAATGGCCATGAAAGTGGAGGAAACTCTCAATGAGATGCGCAGACTTAGGGACAGCAGGGGTCCGCAAGGAGGGGAATGCGCACAGTCCTAGGGACATAGGGACAATCATCGACGGACATCTGGTCCGAGTTTTCATCCGGTGGGGTCGTATCCGTCGTAGTCTTCTGCATCCGTGCCTCCCTCAGCTTTAACGGGAAGGTCGGAGCAGAGGAGGGAGTCTGTTTGTTTTAGATGCCAGCGGCCAGGGCATCGTGCAGCGGAGTGTCGGAGTTCGACGCCGGTTCAGTTGCCGTCGCAGGTGCAGGGAAGAGGGCCAATCGTATGTTTTGAGTGCGGCTAGTCTGGGCATATCTGTAGAGATTGCCCCAGAGGAGGGAGCGTGTGGAGCACAGCTGGAGCACCTGTTACTCCTTCCGCTTAGGGACGTCAGATGCTAACGAATATAATCGTATAATGACATGTAAAAGTGCAAAAAAAAAATATGGAAAAAATAAAAAATTACTTATGAAGGCACACAAGATGTTAAAGATTCTAGGATTGTTAGACTAATTAGTGAGTATGAAAGCTTTAAGATGAATGATGACAAAACTATATCTATCATGTACATGCGCTTTATACACATTATCAATTCTCTTAATGTACTTGGAAAAACTTACTAATCTTACGAGCTTTTAAGCACTTAAAGCCTTGCCCCCTATTTGGGAAGCTAAGGCCACAGCCATCTCCGAGGCAAGAAATCTAAGGGTGATGACCACGAATGAGCTTATTAGATCACTACTGACATACGAACTCAAGACAAATGAAATAGTCAACGAGCAAAATAAGGTCAAAAAGTTCATTGCCCTCAAAGCTTCAAAAAAGAGTTCCAGTAATGAAGAGAATGAGGAAATCAATGATGATGACATGGCTCTTATCTCAAGAAGATTTAGCAAATTCCTCAAATGAGACAAAAGGCTTTCAAGAAGATTCCGAGGCACAAAATTCGACGAAAGAGACTCAAGCAAGCGAGATGTCAAGAAAGAACCACTCACTTGCTACAACTGCAAAAAAACTGGGCACATCAAGCCAGAATGTCCTTTACTAAAAAAGGACTCAAAGAAGAAAAGGAAGGTCATGAAAGCAACCACGTGGGATGACACAAATTCAAATGAGTCAAGCAATAGTTTACGCGACGAAGAAATGGTCAACTTCTGCTTGATGGAAAGTATAGATGAATAGGTAAAATCTCACTCTAATTCATGCTATGAATCTAGTTCTTCTTACTCTATGCTATCATATGATGAACTTAAAAATGAAAATTTTAATTTACATAAAAGTCTTCTAAAATTAGAAAAAAAAATGAAAAATGAAAAAATAAAAATAAAAAGTTCTCTAAAGAAATTGAGCAATTAAGATTCTTAAATGAAAATGCTAAAAATAAAAAAGGAAACATGTCTAAAGAACATACTTTACAAATTGAATCTTTGAAAAAAGAAAAACTTATTTTGAAGGTTAAGTTTGATAAATTAACAAAAATTTCTACAAGTGAAATTTCTAATTTAACAAAAAAAAAAAAAGACATGTTAAGAGAAGAACTCACGAACTTAAAAATATTAAAAATGATCTCTTGTGAACTAAAAAGAAAAGTAGCAGATTATTCAAAAATCATCTATAAATTCAATAATGAAAAAGAGAATTTTGAAAAACTTTTAGGAGCACAAAGAAGATCATTGAATAATGAAGGAATTGGATACAATGGAGGAGCAAAACTTAAATCTAAAAATTATTTTGTAAAAGAATCAAAGAGCTTTCCAAATTCATTTTGAAAAAATGTCTATTAGAATGTAATTTGTTTTCAATGCAAAAGAAAGGGACACATTGTCACGCCCCAAACTCCAGGTCACGTGAAACATCCACAAATAACCAACCCGAAAATACACTCTCAAATTAAATCATACATGCATTGTATATAATCACCAAATGGCTTACATTACACAGTTCCAACACCGGGAAAACATGTACACATACATGAAACAGAAAACACAAAAAGGAAGACTACAGCTCTTTTGCCTCTCCAGCTAACCTCGGATCAACCAACGTGACCGGTACCTAATGAAAATCAAATCCCACACCGTGAGCCAAAGCTCAGCAGATACAAGACAACACATGCAATATAAGCTAAATATGCTAGGAAAACGAGGTGCAGTTTTAGACTTTCTTTCAAGCCTTCAAAATAATTTTCACATGCAAACGGGAAAACGAGGATACAAACCATCTTTTGACTCACTCATAGGAGCCCTAAAAATAGTTGAAAAAGGGTTTTTAGATCGCGATTCACACGACTCTTAAAAATAATTTGAAATTGGTTTTATCTGTCCCACAATGTAGTTCATGCAATCCATGTACCCGGCGCAGTACAGATGTGTATAACCGGTGCTCACAAGCCACAACCACAGTCCTAACACTGAGATAAAGATCCGTACACAAACACACATTCCCAAGATAAAATTGTATACTACGGGATAAAACCATAGACCACGGGGCAAAACTGCAAACCATGGAGTAAAATAGCATACCTTACCGTAAGCCACGAGATGAAACTGCCAACCACAGATTATACCACGGGATAAGACCGCATACCACGGGATAAGACCGCATACCACCAGATAAGACCGCATATTACAGGATAAAACTAAACACTGTAGGATAATACTGAACATTACAGGATAACGCCGAATCAACACATCCACACTAAACCAGGGTTTAAATACATAAAGCCACGTACTATCACTACGTTACACAAACCACGTCACATGATACACACGCGACTCACACCACACTTGCAACTCATGCAACAAGCATCACATGCATCAGTTCCTCATATTCCACATAACCGTACCTATAAAACATCTGAGTTTTAAAAGCATGCTACCACGGTACACGTAACGATACCAAAATCATGTAATCCACTTACATAATTTGTACATAAATAAACAGTTATAAATACACATAACCATGCATAACAATACATCACGACGCCACCCGTCCACATATCGGGACCCTTTCACACAACAGAACAACCAACACTTAACCCGGAGGCCAACACCTGAACCTCCCACAGAACGGTTCTCACCAAAATTCGGCTTTAAATCGAACCACGGACCCAGATGCCCCACACATAACTAGCATGCACACAACCGTACCACAACACTCAAAACTAACCAAGCACATCACACTCGAGGACAGCACCACAAAAACACCCGAGGCCACGACACGACCCTCAAAACCACAACACGACCAATTGAACCCCAAAAAGGATTCAACGGTATTTCAGTTAATTAATCCCAAAATCAATCAATTGACTACCATTAAATACTAATTGGAAACCAAAACCCAACCACGAAACACCGACACAAAACTGCCCAGGTCTAGTCGACTGGACCCCAACCCCCAGTCGACTGGAAAGCACACTGGAAAGGCCAAAAAATGCCCAAACACACTGTCTAGTCGACTGACCCTCACAGTCCAGTCAACTGAACCAAAGAACCCAGGCACCAGTCGACTGACCCCACAGTCCAGTCGACTGGGCTGAGGCGGAAACAGGTTCTAAGCTACGGGTTTGGCTCTCCAAGCCTCGAATTAATGCCTCCAAACACCCATCCAACACCCTCGGACATAGACACGCGCAAGCCTAACACCAAAACCATGAAATAAACACCCGACACCCGATTCCATCCACCGAAATCGACTAAAAATAGGTTTTAAACCCCAAATCCAACTTGATACAAAATCAGATCTACAGCAATCTAACCATTAAAAACACAAATGATTACATGTCGCACCCTTATAAGAAATGAGGGTCTAGGATCCTACCTTGATGAGTTAAAAAACTCGATGCCTCAAACCACATGCAAAATTGACCTTCACCGAAATGAAACTCCTTCTAGATGAACACGTAGCCCACCGTGCCAATAGAAAGGATCGGCAGTTTGATTGTTAAAAATCGAGCCCTGGGCCCCCGAAAAGTTAGAGAGAAGGTAAAGAGAAAATGAAAAAAAACTTAGTGGAGAAGTTTTGAAAATATCTTTTGAAAATATCTAACTCTAGATATTTATAGGTCTCTAAAATAACTTTTTTTAAAATTTTTCAAAATTTACACCGCAACGTCTAACGGCCCCGGGAACCTTCCCTGCATGCATATCTAAGCCCGATCATGCATCAAAACATGTAAACACATGTAGCGACGAAAACACCAAACGCGCGTCGAAAAACGCTGAAAAAGAAAACGGGTTAGGGTCTCACAACTCTACCCCCTCAAAGGAATTTCGTCCCCAAAATTCGACTCAAGGTCTAAACAACAAACAGTCGATCGCAATCGACACATGCATACGAGATGGTTTGCCAAACCGTTCCTAGGATATAGTCAAACAAGATCAGGCATCCTAAACAATGTCCAACTATCTCAAAGACTTGGGATCTACAACTCACCCTAACCTCATATCCCCACCAGCCGCCGCCTTAACATAGCACATCACCCACGGAGTCCATCACCAACTCTTAAATAGATATAATGAAGAACTGGCCCAAAGTCTGCATACTCATAAAGTACCTCTACTCGCTGAAGGTATATCTGCATCATCTGGTATAACTGGCGCCCTAGAAGAACTAGGAGCTATAAGCGCATACGTTCAGGGCAATGTCGCTTTAGCGTGTCCACCAAAGCTCAACGTTGTCGACTGTTGTACCGACTAAACTGATGTACTCCTACCTGCCATTCGGGAAGTCTGAAACGCAGGATACTGCTATCGCTCCTGCACAAACAATCCCTCTGGTGTGCCCACTGTACTCGGCTCACTCTCTCTTTAGGGACAAGTCCTGTGAATATGTCCTGTCTGACCACTTCTATAGCAAATCGGCAGCTCTGTCCCCTGTGACTGATTCGGCATAGAACTCTGAGCCTGCCTCAACTGTGGGTCCCAATACTGCCTCGGCTACGGGCAATCTGGCACACGATGCCCTGGCTGTCCACATCGATAACATCTGACCTCCCTCTGCTTTGGCCTCCCCGACGAAGCCACTGATGGTGTTGGTGTAGAGAACTATTGTGGTCCAGATGGATGAAAGCTAGGACCAGAGGACCTCTGCCTCTTGCTAGAACGCCCACTTGTCCGAGCCTCTGTCCCACCCTGAGGTGTCTTGGCCTCCTTGAAAGCTCAAATCTCAGTCATAGTGTTCTCAACCCTTGTTGTTGCCTCTACCAGCTCTATGAACACTCGAAGTCTCATTGCGACCACATGGTCCCTGATCGCCGGCCTCAAGCCCCACTCAAACCTCATAATCGCAGCTCGTCTGTGCTCACCAACTCCGGTGCAAATTGGGACAAGCAAGTAAACTTGGCCTCATACTGCATAACATCTATGGCGCCTTGGGTAAAAGTGTAGAACTCCTCCCTGTATAAGTCCTTCTTCGAAGCTGGGAAGTATTTCTCCAGAAACATACCTGTAAAAACTGCCCATGTAACTCCTGCAATGGTCTTGGCATATTTTCACCACGCGTGAGCATCCCTCAGCTAGGAAGTAGCAAAGGAAACCCGCAACTCGTCCTCCTCAATCTACAATGTGTTAAGGATCCGAGTCACCAACTCCAACCACTCTGTCGCCACAATAGGATCAGGATCTCCTGCAAATGTAGGCGAATCCATGCACCTGAACTCCTGCATCACTACTGTAGCCCTCGCCTCAAGTACTCCCTCTCTCTTCCTAACAGTCTCACCTCTAGCTAACTGTTGGATAGAGCCCACCAGCACATGCAATAACTCCGTCGCGTCCATCGGTCCCAGGGGAGCATTTGCATCCCCAGCATTAGGGATAGGCACATCCCCTTGGCCAACACCACGGCCACGACCTCGACCACGGCCTCACCCTCTCCTCGCAGACATCACGTCTATATGAAGAAGACAGAACATAAGACGCATCACATAGCATAAACCATATAAGCATGCTAACACATAAGCACATAGGTTCATGCTAAACAAAACCCCACATACTGAGGAGAACCGATAAGAATAACGCGTCAATCTGGATAACCTACTTAGATTCCCTGCTAAAAATCACGTCAACTAAACACGTTTCTAACTTAGCACCCAAGTTTATTAACCCAAACGCCCAAAGGCAAGACTACTACTCCTAAGAATCAACCCACATGCTCACATATACACATCATTCATATATCTAACATGTTGAAACATTCATGTTATTAAAGAGTCTAAACACATGCAATTAAGCACACACAACTAACCTCACACAGGATACACCCTCTTCCCACGGCTTTTAGGTATTCGAACCCAGAGCTTTGATACCAATCTGTCACGTCCCAAACTCTAGGTCACTTGAAACACCCACAAATAACCAACCCAAAAATATACTCTCAAATTAAATCATACATGCATTGTATATAATCGCCAAATGGATTACATTACATGGTTCCAACACCGGGAAAACATGTATACATACATGAAACAGAAAGCACAAAAAGGAAGACTACAGCTCTTTCGCCTCTCCTGCCAACCCCGGATCAACCTTGTGAGACCCTGACCCGTTTCATTTTTGAAAATTGTCTAAGTGTTCACGGGAGTAAGGATTAAAGTTTGGTCTGCTTCCTCGGTTTAATTTTTCTCCCAGCGATGACCGCTCGAGCGGTGGGTGTGCGCTCGAGCAGTGGAGGGCTAGCGCGAGATTCTATAAAAATGTGATTTTGACGAATGTTCGGATTCAAAGATTTTACGGGGTAAGTCCCGGGGGCTGCGGAAAGTTGCGGTGCGAATTTCAAAAATAAAAAAAAAAGATATTTTGGAGGCCTATAAATAGCTGGAGTTAGATATTTTCAAAAAAGATATTTTCAAAAGTTTACTCCTAAGTTTACTCCTTTTTTCACTCTACCTTCTCTCTAACTTCTCGGGGGCCCGGGGTTTAGTTTTCGATGATTAGACAGCAGATCCTTAGTATTGGCTTCGTGGTCTACACATCTATCCGGACGGAAATTGATTTTGATGAAGCTCGAATTTGCACGTAGAATGAGGCATCCGGTTTTTGACCCAACGAGATAGGGTTCCAGACTCTGCTGCGGTTAAAAGGGTACTACGTGTAGTTATAAGTATTTTGACCGGTTAAAATGCATGGACAACTGATTTATGTTTGTTAAATCGGGTTTTATTTTGAAAAGGCGTTTGTGTTGATTTTGGTTGGATGAAAGCGGGTATTGAAATGTTCCTTTCGAGGTTCTATGGTAGCTTCGGGTTTGGAGATGTCCGAGGAGGTTGAAAGGGAGTTTAGTCGCTTCGATTTTTAGTTTGGTTGGTTGTTGGATGGTTGTTGTGTAAAAAGTTGGGTTTTGAGTTTAAAAACCTTTTTCTGTCATTTTGGTTGGATGAACGGGTTGGGTTGGACAAAAGATTCACGTTTTAAGTGTTTCTTTTTGGTTCCCTTTGTGGATATGGGTTCGTGTATGCCCATGGGGTTCAAAAATATGCGATTTGGGGGTTTGGTTAGAGTTCGGATGGTTTTTAGCTTCAACATTCAGCAAAAATATCAGTTCCTCGAGTAGGAACGCTTGAGGGACCGCTCAAGCGATCTAGAGGGCGGTCTTGGGGAGTTCTCGGGTTACCAGACCACTGGACAGACCGCTTGAGCGGTCTAGCCCGCGGTCTATTTTTGCTGGTTGAAAACTTATTTTTAAAATCGATGTATCTCTCTCATCCGGACTCGAAATGGGGTCATTTTTTGTGTTCAAATTGAAGTCCCAGAAGTCTTCTTTCCAATGGCACCTCTCTCACCTCAAAATTCTTTTTGTAGAAAAAGTTATAAGCAAAAGAGTGAAGGTATGTCAAGATTTCTAAACCATTTTTCATCTATTTTTGGCCAAATGTTTGGGAAAAGGTTGTTTTTCATCCTTGTGAGCCCTTTTGACCAAGTTTGTTGTTCTTTGGAAGTTGGTTTGTGGGTGTTCCACGTGACTCGAGTGTCGAGACGTGATAAGTGACGGTTAGCCAGTTACGCTATTTTTGGTTGCATGCTTTTTTTTTTAGGCAATTAATTGTAACATAAAAAAGAAAAAATTACAAGTTTTCATGGGGCATACCCCAGGTAATTACATGAATAACCAGTAGGAAGAAAGCTCCTACAACAAAGAACACCCAACCCCCCGCCGAAACGACAGTGGGACCTAACAACAAAAAAAATCATATTCCACGCACAACCCGCATGGATAGGAAGTACCACCATATACAACATACTTGCAAATCCTAAGAAAAGCAAAGCAACCAACCCCCGCTTTACAGCGGGGGAAACTTCCTAATAAACAAAAATCATGCCCAACCCGCATAGATAGGAAAGTACCAGCATACAAACAGAGGATAGAACCAATAAAACAAGGCAAAAAACTAAGAATCTCCTAATCCTTGCTGAAGAGTGGCTCCAGTAAAGGGTTTGCATGCTTTTTCCCCAGTTGAAATGCTTATGTATTATGTTTTGTGTTTAAACCTTGTTTCGGATAGAAAGCATGTTTTTTGCTTTTCTTGGTTTATTACATGATATGACTTGTGGGTGTTGGATTTTCAAATGGTGTTCTTGAAAACGGTGTAAATGGTGGTTGTATGAAAAATCTCAACATTTTTATGTTTTGGAGGTTTGGACCTAACCTTCGAGGTTGAGTCTCAGGTTTTGAAATGTTTTGTTGAAAATAGAGAAAAACATTTTGAACATGTTTTGGTTTGATCTCCATGGTTTCATGGATTGGATCTCTTGCTTATACATGCGTTGTATAACTGCTTTTGGGGAAAATATTTTTAAATGTTTTGTTGATCTCCATGTTGATGGATGGATCTATATACATGTATAACGTATATTTGTGAAAGGTTTCGTGAAAAGGTTTTGTAGTTGATGCTACAATTCGGTTTTTAGAAGATTATCTAGGTGTACCGGGATGACGGGTATTTGGCACGAGTTGCCCTCGGTGAAAGTCCAGAAACGTGTGCAGTGTAGGTACCTTTGTTATCCTTCGGGGTAGTTCCCATAAAGAAGGTCAGTTTGGGTGCTCTTTTCTCTCGGGTTGTCGCCCGTAAAGTTAGCTTTTACGTCGTGGTGCTTCGTATAGAACTTGTCATTACCTAGCAGGTCGGAGTGATTCTGGGCCTAGGTAATGGACATGAGTCTATAGTTGCTACCTCTATCCCCTTATGATGGAGTCGATACATAGGATCACATTCTTCTTTTCTGCGATGGTACATTTCGCGAGGAAATAATGTTTTGATTACTGTTTTCCTTAACTGTGGTTAATTATTTGCATTAGTTGCAATACCCAGTTTGAAGGACGAAAACATGGGTTTTATGAAATAAAATCGTTTTGGGAGACTCGTGTAATCTGATGGAAAAGCTTGGGCTTTGTGGAAAACCGTTTTGGGTTCGGTGGTTGAGTTTAGCTCCGACCCTATATGATTGCATATTGCCTGCTTTACAGCTTTATAGTTTGTTTCTATTGGGCTTTCGCTCACGGGTGAAATTTTCTGTAAAACCATTTTCGGGTGATGATATGCATGAGGAGTAGCTCTGGCGGTGCCCGCGTTGGCGGAAGACTTTTATAGTTTCCCTTTTTGGTATGCCTGTTCCTGAAGGCAGATTTTGTATGCCATAAGGCGATATATCGTATGCATGTTGGAACTGTGTGCTGTTTATTTATGAGAGATCCTTTTGTTGGGAATTCCATTGGTTTCAACAGGCGAATTTAAATGTATGAAAATCTATATTTTTTTATAAAACTGGTGTTTGGTGAATTTTCACTTGACCCCGGGTTTTGGGGCGTGACAAACCTACGTGATCGGTACCTGAAGAAAATCAAATCCCACACCATGAGCCAAAGCTCAGCAGATACAAGACAACACATGCAATATAAACTAAACATGCTAGAAAAACGAGGTGCAGTTTTAGACTCTCTTTCAAGCCTTCAAAACAATTTTCACATACAAACGGGAAAATGAGGATACAAATCATCTTTTGACTCACTCAAAAGAGCCCTGAAAACAGTTGAAAAAGGATTTTTGGATCACGATTCACACGACTCTTAAAAATAATTTGAAATTGGTTTTATCCGTCCCACAATGTAGTTCATGAAATCCATGTACACTCTCAGACCGAGAGACCTCAACTCCAACAAAACGCAGTACAGATGCGTATACCGGCGCACACAAGCCGCAACCACTGACCTAACACTGAGATAAAGATCCGTACAAAAACACACTTTCCTGGGATAAAACTATTTACTATCGGATAAAACCATAGACCACGAAGTAAAAGCACAAACCACAGGGTAAAACCACAAACCTTACCGTAAGCCACGGGATGAAACCGCCGACCACAGATTATACCACCGGATAAAACCGCATACCACGGGCTAAGAATGGATATTACAGGATAAAACTAAACACTACAGGATAATACTGAACATTACAGGATAACATCGAATCAACACATGCATACTAAACCAGGGTTTAAATGCATAAAGCCATATACTATCACTACGTTACACAAATCACGTCACATGCTACACACCCAACTCACACCGCACTTGCAACCCATGCAACATGCATCACATGCATCCGTTTCTCATATTCCACATGACGATGCTTATAAGACTTTTGAGTTTTAAAAGCATGCTACCACGGTACATGTAACGATACCAAAATCATGTAATCCACTTACACAATCTGTACACAAATAAACAGTTATAAATGCACATAATCATGTATAACAATATATCACGAGGCCACTTGTCAAAACATCACCCGAACGACCCGTCCACATACCGGGACCTATCCATACACTGGGACAAACAACACTTAACTCGAAGGCCAACTGCTAAACCTCCCATAAAACGGTTCTAGCCCACCTTTAAACCAAACCACAGACCCAAACGTCTCACACGTAACCAGCACGCACACAATCGTACCACAACACTCAAAACTAACCATGCACGTCACACCCGAGGACGGCACCACAAAAACACCTGAGGCTATGACACGACCCCCGAAACCACAACATGACCAACCGAACCCCAAAAAGGATCCAACGGTATTTTAGTCGATTAATCCCATAATCAATCAACTGATTACTATTGAACACTAATTGGAAACCAAAACCCAACCACAAAACACCTACACAAAACTGCCCAGGTCCAGTCGACTGGAAAGGACACTGGAAAGGCCTAAAAATGCCCAAACACACTGTCTAGTTGACTGACCTTCACGGTCCAATCGATCGAACCCAAGAATCCAGGCTCCAGTCGACTAACCCCACGGTCCAGTCGACTGGGTTGAGGCTGAAACAGGTTCTAAGCTAGGTGTTTAGCTCTCCAAACGTCGAATCAACGCCTCCAAACACCCATCCAACACCCTCGGATATACACACGCCCAAGCCTAACACCAAAACCACAAAAGAAACACCCGACACCCAATTCCATCCACTGAAATCGAGTAAAAATAGGTTTTAAACCCCAAACCAAACTTGATACAAAATCATATCTATAGCAATCTAACCGTTAAAAGCACACACGATTACACGTAGCACCCTTATAAGACATGCGAATCTAGGATTCCTACCTCGGTGAATTAAAAACTTGATACTTCAAACCACGTGCAAAATCGAGCTTCGCTGAAATAAAATTCTGTCCGGATGAACGCGTAGGCCAATGTACCAATAGCAAGGATCGGTAGTCTGATCATCGAAAATTGAGCCATAGGCCCCCGAGAAGTTAGAGGGAAAGAAGAGAGAAAATAGAGAAAACTTAGTGGAGAAGTTTTGAAAATATCTTTTCAAAATATCTAACTCCAGATATTTATAGGCCTCCGAAATATCTTTTTTTGAAATTTTTTGAAATTTTCACCGCAACGCTTGACGGCCTCAGGAACTTGCCCTGCATGCATATCTAAGGCCGAGCATGCATCAGAACACGTAAAAACATGTAGCGACGAAAACACCAAATGCGCATCGAAAAATGTCGAAAAAGAAAACGGGTCGAGATCTCACACACATTAAATTTGATTGCCCACTAAAGAGAAATAATGGTGTCTCAAAAATAGTTTAGAGAGTAAAAGACACTAATCCTATAGGACCCAAAAAGATTTGGGTACTAAAGAAAATCACTTGAACTGTTTTGTAAGTATGCTTGAGATCCTCATCATCAAAACAAAAATTGTACTTGGATAGTGGATGCTCAAGACATATGACGGGCGATAAGTCAAAATTCATATGCTTAACACCCAAGGATGGAGGTTATGTAACCTTTGGAGACAACGAAAAAGGTAAAATTATTGGTATAGGTAAGATTGTTAAGAAATCTTTCCTATCTATTGATAATATACTCCTTGTTGACGGTCTCAAACATAATCTCCTTAGTATTAGTCAACTATGTGATAAAATTATAGTGTAAAATTTTTGCATGACACTTGTATTGTTGAAAACAAAGAAAGTAATAAAGTTATATTTGTTGCAAAAAGATCTGAAAATATTTACACTATTGATTTTGAAAATCTTAATTCTTAAAATGTTAAATGCTTTTCTGCTATAAATGAAATTAGTTGGTTATGGCGTACAAGGCTAGGTCATGCTAGCGTGGATCTCCTATCCAAACTTGTCTCGAAAGATTTGGTCAAAAGCTTGCCTAAGACTAAATTTATCAAAGACAATGTTTGTGATGCTTGCCAATTTGGTAAGCAGGCTAAAGCATATTTCAAAAAGAAACAAGAATTGTCTACAAATAGGCCACTACAATTACTTCATCTTGATTTATTTAGTCCTATGAAATCCCAAAGTCTTGGAGGAAAAATGTATAGTTTTGTTATAGTTGATGATTTTTCAAGGTATACATGAGTCTTATTTCTTGCATCAAAAGATAAATTACGTAATGTATTTGCCAAATTTTGTAGAAAAATTCAAATTGAAAATGGCTATTCTATTCTATACATTCGTAGTGATAGTGGAGAAGAATTTAAAAATAAAGATGTTGAAAATATTTATGACCAAAATAGAATTTCTCATAATTTTTCTACATCTCGAACTCCTCAACAAAATAAGATTGTTGAGAGAAAAAATAAATCTTTACAAGAAATAGCACGAACCATGATAAATGAATACAAAATACCTAAATATTTTTGGGCTGAGGCAGTAAATACTGCTTGTTATGTAATGAATCGAGTTTTTATAAGATATCACCTAAACAAAACTCCTTATGAACTATGAAATGGTAGAATGCTCAACATTTTTTATTTTCATGTTTTTGGATGTAAATGCTTTATTTTAAATGACAAAGACGAATTGGAAAAATTTGAATCAAAATCTGATGAAGAAATATTTCTTGGGAATGCTACAAATAATAAAACTTATAGAGCATTCAATAAGAGAATTATGACATTAGTCGAATCCATTCATTTAACTTTTGATGAAACTAATCATTTTGCTTCCAAGATTCTAGTTGATGATGATCTAGATATTAATAGAGGAATGAAAGAAATGCAAATCAAGGAAGACAAAGGCAAAAGCATCGAGGTTCATGAGCCTGAAAGTCAAGATGAACATAAAGAACTACCAAAGGAATGGAAGATAGTGAAGCCTCTCTCCTTAGTCTAGGCAGAATAGCCTCTCTCCTTAGTCTAGGCAGAATAGCCTCTCTTGATAATCTACCTCTCACTCTGCTTCTTTTTGATAATGCCAAAAGGGGGAGACGAACGCTAGAAAAATAGAGAAGAACATCTATGGGGGAAAGAAACACTTAAGAGTTGTATTTGATATTTCATCTATGTACTTCATATATTTTGTATTGTCTCTTACTTTTATGCATTAGAATGGTGTTATGTTATGAGAATAGTTGTTTTAGTTTATCTTATGACTCGTTAGATATTGCATATTTCATATGAATGATTGAAAAGGATTAACTTTTGAAAGATGCTTAAAAGTATTGAAATACAATTCAATATACATCTACGCATATTGTAAGAGGGAGTATTTCAAAGATTATTATTTTATGCTTATTGATAAGGGGAGATTCATATAAGCTTTCCTACATTATTTTGCTATGTGTTTGTCATCATCAAGTGAGAGATTGTTGGCCTAACAAGGCTTCACTGACCGTTTTGCTGATAACAAATCTAAGTATCTAATTGTGCAAATTGAGTTTATAGAAAATATATAATCAGCACAATCAAAGATATAAAATGGAAGCCATGACGCATATTTCAAATCAAATACTTTAGCGACAATCGTTTGGAACAAGGCAAAGGATGAAGTATTGAAGAACTTCAAAGAATTGAAGAAATTGAAGAATTTCAATTGAATCATTTGTAGGACCAATGTAAATCCACTAAAACTCATGGATATATTATTTGAAGCTCATAGGATTCCTAAATACTAAAAAAATATTTTTCAAAACAAGAAATGATCGAAATTGTTTTTGAAAATCAAAAGGTCTGGATCTTCAAGAGTAATCAGTTGACTGAATCAGTGATCAGGCGACTGAAATCGTTTGCTAAAATAAGAAACTGGATTTCAAAGCATCCAGTCGACTGACCAAGCAGTCCAATCGAATGACTGGTGGTCCAGTCAACTGAGGGAAGACTCCAGTCGACTGAACAGGCTGGAAGTTTGAAAAATGGTTGAAACGGCTAGTTTAAACTTTCCATACTTAGCCCAACGGCTACTCCCAAACTTTGGCCTATAAATAGAGCCCTTGTGCTCTAGTTTTTCTCACTTCAAACTTTCTAATCAATTCTCTCTTATTCTTTCATCTTGTGCTTCAAAATTCTTGATTTTTCAATCAATTCTTGAGAGAAGAGTTCATTAGATTTCTTATTGAGCTTCATTGATATATTCTTTAAGAAGTGAGTTAGAGCTTTCATTTCTTGTACTCATTTTCTCATTGTAGGGGCAAATTCTTTGCACACATTCTTGTTATTCCTCTATGCTTGAGAAAGGTATATTTCAAAAGAGGCGAATCTGCCTACAAGGATTGGAATACTTGAGAAGAGTATGTTCTCAAGAGAGGTTACTCCGCCTAGACTAATGAGAGAGGCTACTTCGCCTATTAAAGGAGTAATAGTGAGAAATCCTCATAGCGGTTGGCTTAAGGCAAGGACGTAGACCGTTGTGCCGAACCTTGTAAAATCATGGTGTCATTCTTCTAACTTTCTTATTTTTCATTTATATTATTATATTGTTGCTTGTCTTTGGATCACATACATTTGTACTTAAATCATTCATTATGTAAATCATTACTTGTATCTTTAAATTCTAAAGCTAGAAAGTTTTGAATTATGTGATTTTACTTTGCAAGAAATATTATCAATTAAAATATTCTTGTACTTTAATTTTGTATCAAGAAACTATATTTGAAAGTATATTTGCAAATTAAAATTGAAAGCTATACTTGTATTTAAATTATTAAAACAAGAACTGTTGAATATAGTTAATTACAAGTTTTAATATTGTAAATTAAAATCTACACTTGCGCTTAAATCTTCTAACAAAAAGTTCTTGTTTATAAGATTAATTAAAATATACTTGCACTTTAATCTTCAAACAAGAAGTGTTATAAGTGAATTAGAATATTTACTTGAACAAATTTTTTAACATCCAACTCACCTCTCCTCTTGGGATTACACACATACTATCATTGTTCATCAACCTGATTGGTATATGTTCCTAAGAGAGTCTTTTGACAAAATTCCGACAGAACTGGATACTGAGCCCTGTAACTGCAATGAAGCACTTCAGAATAAAGATGTAGAACTTTGGCAAAGGGTTATAAATTCAGAGATAGAATCTATGTATTCCAATCAGGTCTGAGAACTTGTAGAACCACTCGAAGGATTAAAACCCATTGGATGCAAGTAGATCTACAAGAGGAAAAGGGGAGAAGATGGAAAGGTTGAAACCTTCAAAGTTTGGCTTGTTGTAAAAGGATTCACTTAGAAAGAAGGGATCGATTATGAGAAAACTATTTCGCCGGTAGCTATTCTTGAGTCTATCCGGATTCTCTTATACATTGCTGGTCATTTTGATTACAAAATCTGGTAAATAGATGTCAAGATAGCTTTTCTTGATGAAAGTCCCGATGAGTGTATCTATATGATACAACTAGATGGATTCATTGCAAAGGACCAATAACACATATTGTGTAAGCTTAAGAGATCTATTTGTGGACTTAAGCAGGCATTGAGGTCTTGGAACACTTGATTTGATCAAGCCATTAAATCTTATAGTTTTGATCAGAGTCTGGATGAGTCATGTGTGTATATGAAGCGTGGCAAAAGTGTGTTGATATTTTAAGTACTTTATATTGACGATATGTTGCTCATGATGTGGGGGCATTATCTATGATTAAAGTACGGTTATTTAGGCAGTTCGATATGAAGGACTTGAGAGAAACCAGTCATACCTTGGGATCAAGCTTGTGTAAGATCAGAAACAAAGGATGTTAGACTTATCACAAGCAAAGTATATCGACGATATCCTTGCTCGTTTAGCATGCAGAATTCCAAGAAAGGGTTTCTCTTTTTTAGGCATGGAATCACTCTATCCAAGGATCAGTGTCCTAAGACACCTGATGAGATAGAGAAGATGAAGGTAGTTTCTTATACTTCGACAGTAGAAAGCCTCATGTATGCTATGCCTTGTCCTAGACTCGACATCTGCTTTACCATTGGCATGGTTAGCAGATATCAATCTAATCCAGGGAAGGAGCATTGGACTGCGGAAAAGAATATAATCAAGTACCTGAAATGAACTAAGAATTATAAGTTAGTTTACCAGATAGATAGTCTAATACCTTTGGGGTACACAAACTCATATTTTCAGTCTGACAAGGATTCCCGTAAGTCTACCTCAAGATATGTGTTTATCTTAGAAGGTAGAGCTATAAGTTGGAGAAGTATCAAGCAGTCCTGTACTGCTAATTCTACCATGGAGGTCGAGTATGTGGTAGCTTTTGAAGCAGCCAAGGAGGTCGTTTGGCTCAAGAACTTTCTGTTGAATCTAGAGGTGGTACCTTCAGTTCAGTCGGCTATTACACTTTACTATGATAATAGCGGAGCGGTTGTAAACTTAAAGGAGTCAAAGGTCCATAAGAAAGGTAAGCACATTGAGCGTAAGTATATCCTAATTAATTACCCAAAAAAAAGTATCACCTCATACGAGAAATTGTACAGAGAGATGATGTTGCTGTGACCAAGATTGCATCAGAAGACAACTTTGTAGATCCTTTTACAAAAAATTTATCGGCTAAGACTTTTTATAGTCATGTAGAGGGCATGAGGGTCAGATGTAAGACAGTATGGTTTTGAGTATAAGTGGGAGATTATTAGGGTTGGTATATTGAAAACTAAATTTTTAGTATTTAATTTTATTTTAATAAAATTAGTTTTTTATTTTATAAGAATCTTTATATGCAATGTATGTGTATCAATTCCTTAATGTTATGCATAGATGTCTAATATTCTGTAAAATATTTAATCTGGTGTGTAGAGTACGACTTGCACATGGAAGATCAAATTTTAAGCTTTTGCAGAATATAAGTTTTATATTCACAATTTAGATAAAAATGGGCATACCATCGATACGACTATAGCATAGAGTTTTAGTAGGCCTGTCATGGTTATGGGGAACAAAGAGTAGCGTCGTTTATTGTTCTAACTCTCTATACTAGTACATTTTCTGTGTATTGAACGGAACATTGGGGTAATTAATCTTATACTGACTATATAAATTAATTCACATCCCAAAATTATAATGAATTGTGCTTATTCTCTTAATCCTGAAATAATTATTATTTTACGTATATTTAATATTCGTTATTTTGATTCATTAGAGGGTACGAACTTATATGGGTCTATATTTCTAGTGAGTTGGATAACGGTATTATTTATACGGTGGATATTAATTATTGACGAAATTCACGTCCCGAAGGATCGAGATTGACGATACCTCCTTAAGGAAGTTTATAAGTTTTGACCGAGCTAAACTCTACAGTTGGATTTTATTATCCAGCGGTCAAATAAGTTAAGCGGAAGGGTTTAAGGAATATCAAGATGCAGATTAAATTAAATTGTCAGTAATTAAATTTAATTGGCGGGTATTGAAAATCATAACATAAGGAGAAATAGTAAGCATTTAATAACAGGAGCTTAATGCAAGATAGTCTTGATATTATGGGTCAGAGTACAATTATAGTTCTTTAGTGCTGTGAACTGTGATTTAGTATTTTATAAAAATTACAGAAATCGCTGCTAGTTTTCTATAATTGCCGATACCGCTGTGAGGTTTGCTTAATTGCAAAAACTGCTGATGGGTGTCTGTGTTCCACTAGAAGTCTTACTCATAATTACTCCACAGGTCCCTACTGTAACCCTATAAATATGCGGGTAGGATGAACCAGTTTCATAATTTGTCTTCCAAGACTAAACCTTTCCAGGTTCTGTCGTTATGCATTCTTGATAGATTGTAACCCACCCTACACTCAAGAATCGCATAAAGGAATACTGTAGAAGATCTGACAGGAGTTTCAACTTGGATTTAAATCGTAGTTGAAGATTCGATCGGTAAAAAAAGTATTTTTCTAAAATTAACTGTGGTTGCGCAGGTTTTATTTTGATTGTTCGTCATCAATAGTTTTATCTGGAGCCCGTTTCAGCGTTTGCCCGCCTAGTTAATTTTTTTAGATAATCTTTTGCGAAAACAATGATTTTGGTTGTCTTGCCTCCAATATCTTTGTCATAATTACTCCATAGGTCCTTACTATACTCCTATAAATATGTGGGTAAGCTGACCCAAATTTATAAGTTGTCTTTCAAGACTTATGTTGTTCAGGTTCTATCGGTTTCTGTTCTCGGAGGATCGTAGCGCACATTACGTTCTAGAATCGCATCGGGAATACAGTACAAGGTATGACCGAAGTTTCAACTCAGGAAATTAAAATTTGTAATTGGAGAATCAACCAAAAGGTATTCATTTGAATTAACAATGGTGGCACAGATTTATTTTTTGATTGTTCGACATCAAGTAGTTTTTATCTAGAGCCTGTTTCGGCGATTGCTCATCTATTTTTTATTTTTCAAAAAATGGTTTACAAGTCAATGATCATGACGAGGACCGATAGGTCAATTTAAGGTCGTGAGGAGGACCAAAGATGCTAGGGTCAATTTAACGTCATGCGGGGACAAGTAAATCAGTTTAAGGTCATGAGGAGGACCGAAGATGCTAGGGGCAATTTTATGTCATGACGAGGACTGACGGGTCAGTTTAAGGTCATGAGGAGGACCAAAGGGTAAAAAGCCTTTGATTCGTTCAAGATTCACACGAGGGTAGCTCAGATGTTCATAAATGTGGGGGCATAAAAACATGGCGGCCGTTACTTTTGGAAGTGGTAGCCTGCACTATTGTGCCCTAGGGATGTGGCTGCTTAAACATAAAGTTCACAGCTGGGCGAAACATTTGAATAAATGTTACGGCCATGGCAAAGCAAAGTTGCAGCATGGGTCAAGTTGTTAGGGCCGTGAGTTTTATAGATTTCAGACCTCGCAGCCGTAAAGTCAACGACAGTACATTCAGTCTGTGACAGTTCGAATTTCTCATTCACGCAAACAAAATGCCAAGCTTCTTTTTCTCAACTCTCTCATTTCTCTCTCATCCCTCTTAATCTTCCTTGCTTTTCTTCCCTGGTTTCCTTCTCTTGGAACCTTCTCTCTCGGTGCCTCGACTCTTAAAAACTTGTTTTTATTCTCCTTTATATTGGTAGTGTTCTCGGCCATGGTGGGCATTGGATTTAGCTTCGTGGGCGACTAAGGTGGCACTTGTAGTAGTGGGGGTGGCATAGGTGTGGCCAGCAATGGTGGCAGTGTTGGAGCCGACAATGGGGCTTTTGGTGGCGTGATAGAAGGTGGTGATGCCGCGGTCGAGGAGGAGGGATCAGAGGTTGAGGGGGTGCCTAAGATGCCAGAGTTGTTAGAACCCACAACGTTCCACTTGGTGGTTCATCAGCTACATAAGCCAGTTGTGAAGAGATTCGTCATTCCCAACGTGGTGGTCGAGTGGGAGGTCCTCCTACGGCACCATGAAGACCACCTTTTGGCTCGAAACCTTGAGGTAAGCCAAGAACTTGAATTCTCCTATTATTCCAACAGTAGAAAACTTGTTTTGAACATTTGATCGTTTTGTTTGATATTGCATGCATTAGAATGAATCTTTGAATCGTAGTTTAGGATTGGAATATATTTTTGGAATTAGGTTAAACCTTGGCTTGGATTGAATAAGCCCTGAATCTTGGATTAAAGTGGATCCTGAGCTTTGATGTCACGAACCTTTGCTCTTGGATTGAACAAACCTTAAACTTGGATGCGATGAACTTTGAAATGAATGAACCTTTAATCTTGGGTAAAAATGAGCTTTGAGTTGAATCTCAAAACTTTTGAATTTGGATGAAAACAGACTTTAGATTGAACAAACTTGGAATTTTGGTTAAAATGAATCTTAGATTAGTAGAAAAAGGATTTTGAAATTGAATTGAGGGTGGATCGGACCTCGGGCTGGATTTGCAAATGGAAGTTGGTTTCAAGTTGGATCACATCTCGGAAGCAGGGCTTGTTTCAATTTAGATTTGAAATAGAAATCATGTTAGGATTTGGATTGGACACGAATTGAGCGGACTTTGATTTGAAAAGAACTTTCAGATTTGAATTAAACAAGTTTTGGATATGAATCAACTTTGAAAACTTGTCTTGAGATGGAATGAAAACCGTGTTGAGCTTCAAATTTGGGTTTAAAATGAGTTTGAACCAAGTTAGAAACTAGGTTAGCCTGGGATTGAAATTGAGAGTCTGAATGTTGATTTGAAGTTGAATTGGATCGGTTGATTGTCTGAGTTTTTGCATTGGGGCAAGTTAAGTTTTGATTTGAATTAAATTAAACTTGATTTGAGCGGAATCGAGTTTTAATTGAACTTCGAATTTGAAGTTGAATCCTAACGTTTGTAATTGAAATTGATTTTATTGAAGTCCTGTGAAATGGATTAGTGGATGAGGTTTAAAGTGGAAACAAAATTTAGATTTTGAGTTTTGAAACGAATTTGGTTCAACGGAATCTTGAATTTGAATTCAATATTGAATTGCATCGTCTTTTGCATTTTTTTGGGAATTTAATTTGAAACCTAAATTTTGAATGAACTTTGGATTTCATGATGTTGTTTTGGGATCCGCTTGGTGGATTTGAAGTTAAATTCAAAATTAACACTTTGATTGTCGTTTGTTGGATAAAAACAGGTGGTTTGTATGTTTTGGTTTTGAAAAGCTGGTGGAGAACTTTTGTTTCAACTATCTCATTGCGTGTTTTGATTTTGATTTTGTTATTGCTCCTGTACACTAATTCGTTTGTTTTTGTTTTCATTTATTGATTCATTTATCTTGTTTTTGTTTTAGGCGATGTCATGTATCCAGGCCTTCGGCGGTTCCTCTGACGTACTGGAGTGGTATACAACCTTACCTCCTCGCTGCCAGGAGATAGTCGATGGAGCGGGCTTCGGGGGTTTTGTCAGGGCATTAGAGGGGACCAGCAATGATCAGATCACTTTCACAGCTTTGATCGAGAGGTTGTGGGACACCACCAACACTTTTCATCTGCCGACATTTGAGGTCACTCTTACCCATCTTGACTTTTCTCTTATCACCAGGATCCGGGTGGACGGTGACCTGATCCCTTATAACCCTGATATCTGCTGGAGTCCCGTGGCTCTCACCTACTTTCTCGGTCACGTGCCCTCGCCCATCGATAAGGGGAGCATCCAGTATACGTGGCTGAAGAAGACCTTCCATCATTTCGTCTATGTAGAGGTCCACCACTTCGACTGGGTGGCGCATGCATTCCTAGTCTATATGTTCGAAATAGCCTTATTCCCGAACTTAGAGAATAGGGTGCATCTCCACTACCTCGCTGCGATGATGGTGGTGGACCAAATCGGCATTTATGACTAAGGGAGCTGCTCTCGCCACCCTTTATGGATATATGAGTGCTGCTACCCGAACCTCTGATTTGAGGGTAGGCGAGTATTGGCGCATCTGTGAGGTACATCTTTGTTTCTCTGTCCTATTTTTCATTTCCCATTTCCATACTTTCATATCTGTTTTAATTGTACTGACACTTCTTTTGATTTTCTACAGCTCTATAGGTTCTTGGGCATGCACCAGCCGGTGAACTCTTGCGATGACCCACTTATAATTCCCCAAGCACTCCGATGGGCGAGACGTTATCGGGGTACCAAGCTCGATGGGAGGGACATTGATGATGATCGCCACTTTGTAGACACTCTCACCCCCGACTGCATACGTCATTTATGTTTCAGTTCATTCCCACTTCTCATTTCCTGTATGTACACTGCCTGTTGACATGTCTCTTTGATCTTTAAGTACGTTGAGATATCTAGGTCGACATGGATAAGCGGGCAAGTATCGACCTCATGCGGAGTCGAGAGGCTACCCGGACTTGCGTCTTACTTGAGGGGCCATTTTGTAGAGAGTGGTACCTCGGTGAGCACGTGGTTTGACAGTTTTTGGGGTATGATCACTTTCGCATCCCTAAGCACCTCCGGTCGAGATGCATTTGACTGATACCCTCCGCATGGCTGAGATTACCCGTGCCATGGTGGGTATTGATGCTGTTATGCTAATTGAGGGTGAGGATGATGACTATACGGTCCTTACCCAAGAGAGGCTCATGCCTGCTCTGGGTGCCCGTGCCACCGTGTGGGGTCCTCTTCCTGATGTCCCCGTTCCCGTTCATCCTGAGCTTCCATGAACAGTAGATACTTTTGTAGGCGAAAATCTTCACTAGATTTGGATCCCCAAGCTAGCGGCCTAGGAGATTCTCTTTCTCCCCGGTGTAGCGCAGGTATGATATTCTTTCCTCTACTTTTCATACTGCCCCTCATATCTAGCCAAACTGATTCTCATGTCTGCACCGATTCTAATATCTGACTACATTGGTTTGGTTCTTCTCTTGACATGTTCCCCGGGAGTGGTGCGATCAGTGCCTTCGCCTGATCTCCGGGTTGAGGGTATTGGTTTGTCGCTTTGATGCTGCTTTCCGAGCCCAGGGCATAGAGCCTCTTGCTCCTCGGGGTGGCCCTGTTGTGGTACTTGCTTTCTTATACTTTTATTTACATTTTTGCACTCTTCTTTCACATATATCTGTCATTGTCTGATGTGATCCCTTTTCCTTTTAGCGTGGTCGAGGCAGGGGGCCGAGGACTCGTAGAGGCCATACGCCACCTACTGCTCTAGTTGTTCCTATCGTATCTTCATCTGATTCTACTATTGCTGCTTTTTTATCTCGGACCCAGGTTTCTAGTACTACGCAGACTGCCACTGGTTCGGAGGAGGAGACTCCATCATCATCCCAGGGTGGCTACGTCATTCGGAGGAATATGACCCGGTGGGAGTGACCTTTTTGAGCTTGTATACTGCTGATGATCTCATTTTCTCTATTTTTACTATACATGGAGACTTATGTGCCTATTCTTACTTGGGCCTACGTGCCCATTTGATACATTCTATCTTGTCGCACCACACTGATACACTGCTCCGACTCACTGCACATATGTAGTGATTTTTATGCTCACTGATTCACTAATACACTGCCTTGACATACATTGATATACTGCTCCCCACACACTGCACAAATACTATGGATGGGGCCTGCGTGCCTTTGTTCTTCTTTTGGCCTGCGTGCCACGACACACATACGCACATTACTTTATTTATGGCGGGTTGGGCCTTTGTGTCCTTTGGTTTACACTTTTGATTATCATGGATGCCTTATGATTATTATATTATGAAAATCATTTTTTAAAGCTTAGACTCCTATTATGCATGATGATATGATTCATGGGTTGAAACGTTGCCATATAAGCTATTTTTCTTGTTGTGAGTTGCTAACAGGTTCGTAACTACAATTTGGGGCATACTGGAAAAATAGGGACTCGCTGTCGAGATTTCTACATAAAAAAAGTTACGGCCGTGAGAAATGATCTTGTGGCCATGGGTTTTGGATATGCCAGCTTGAACTTTTATGGAGAAAAGTTCACGACTTGGACTTAGGAACATCATGGCTGTAAGGTTTGGGAGAAAGATATGATGGCCATGAGGTAAGAAGTTGATGGCCGTTAGAAAAAGGTGGCGGCCATGATAAAATTTTTTGGCGCAAAACTTTGGGCAAATTCTGTGATTCCCTCCATTTCTTGGTCTATAAAAAGGTGTTACTATTCCAGACGCCACTGTTCTGCATAGCTTTCACTTTTCTTGCCTTCTTCATGGCCTACTCTTATAATAACTCCCTTTTTGCTTAGATGGCCGACTTTTCTCTGGCTAAGCACAAAAACTTCCTTAACTTTGGCCTAGATGCGCTATTTCTCTTTGCAAACCATGAGGGTCGATTGACATCTTCTACGAGGAGTAGCCCAGTTTTGGGACCCCTAGGGAAATGTATTTCATTTCAGTGTCGAGGACCTATGTTCGACCGTGGAGGACTTTTCGGCCATTCTGGAGATTTCGGGTCAAGAAGAGGTTATAGTCCCTACGCCTTTCTTGAGTCCTAGGGACGGGTTCATGAAGCTTTGTGGTTATTCCAAACGTGAGGCTTCTCTCATTACCCATGATGGGTTTCTTGATGTGGAACAAATCATAGATCGCTTCGGGCCTCAGGGGTCTCTTGGAGACTTCTCTTTTCATCTTTAGCGTCGGTATGCTTTTTGCATCTGTCTTCTAGCTCATTTCCTCTTAGAAGCTTTAGATGGGTGGGCTAGCTCATCCTTGGTAGATGTAGCTCATCAGATCTACAAGTGCCAGGATCTAATCTTGTTAATTTGTTGGAGGCAAACTGCCAAGATCGTTGATTTTGTAAATGATATTTCAAAAATAAAAACTGAACAGGAAATCGCCAAAATAGGCTCCAAATTAAAACTTTCAATGTTAAACAATCAAAATAAAACTCATGCTACCACAATTAATTCAGATGAATACCTTTTTGGTCGATTCTCCAACTACGAACTTTTAATTCCAAGTAGAAAGTTTCGGTCAAACTTTCTACTGTATTCCCTGATGCGATTCCTGAACGTAGTGTGGGCTATGATCCGTCGAGAACTGGTACTGATAGAACCTGGTCAACCTTAGTTTTGAAAGACAAGTTATGAATTTGGTTCAGCCTACCCGCATATTTATAGGGCTACAACAGGGACCTATGGAGTAATTATGACATAGACTTCTAGTATAACTCAGATACCTATCCAGCGATTTTTGCAGAACTATAGCTGTACTTTAAGCCATAATCTCAAGATCAATTTGCATTGAGCTCCTGTTATTAAATAGTTAACTTATCTCTCCATGTTAAGATTCTCAATACTCGCCAATTAAATTTAATTACTGACAATTTAATTTAATCAGTATCTTTAAATTTCTTAAACCCTTTTGGTTAACATATCTGACTGCCGGATAATCAAATTCACCTGTAGGGTTTGGCACGGTCAAAACTTATAAGCTTCTTTAAGGGGGTATCGTCAATCTCGAACAACTATCGAGACGTGAATTTCGTTAATAATTTATATTCACCATATAGTTAATACCGCTTTCCAACTCACCGAGAATATAGACCTATATAAGGTCGCACCCTCTAATGAATCAAAACAACGAATATTAAATATACAGAAATAATAATTATTTTATGATTAAAAGGATAAGTACTCTTATAATAACCTTGGGGTATGAATTAATTTATATAATCAATATTAAATTAATTACTCCAATCTTGTCCCGTTCAATACACACAAAGTGTACTAGCACAAAGAATCAGAATAATAGACGACGCTATTATCTATTCCTCGTAACTAAGACAAGTTTATTAAAATTCTGTACTACAGTCATACCAATGATATGTTCATTTCCATCTAAACTATGATCAAATACTTATATTCTGTAAGTACCTATAATCTGGTCTTCTATGTGCAAACCGTACTCTACAGACTAGATTAAATACTGTGCAGAATAATGTACATCCATTATAACATTAAAGAAATGGTATTACATACATTGCTCATTAAGATTCTCATAAAATAAAAAATTAATTTTATTAAAATAAAATTAAATACAAAAATCAAAATAAAATCAAGAGTTTTCAGTATACAACCCTAACAATCTCCCACTTATAATCAAAATCATGCTACCATACATCTGACTCCCATGCTCTCCACATGACAATCTAAAGTCTTAGCTGGTTAGCTCTTTGTAAAAGGATTTACAAGATTGTCTCCTGATGCAATCTAAGTTACAGCAATATAACTCTTCTGTACAATTTCTCGTATCATATGATACTTACACTAAGTGTGCTTTTCTTTCTTGTGGACTCTTGGTTCTTTCGAGTTTACAACCACTCTGCTATTATCACAATAAAGTGTAATAGCCGACTGAACTAAATAGACCACATCTACATCAAACAGGAAGTTCCTAAGACAAACGGTCTCCTTGGCTGCTTCAAAAGCGTGGCGTACTTGACCTTCAAGGTGGAATCAACAATGCAGGACCGCTTGATACTCCTCCAACTAATAGCTCCATCTCCTAAGGTAAACATATATCCTGAGGTAGATTTACGAGAATCTTTGTCTGACTAGAAATTTGAGTCTGTGTACCCTAAAGGTACTAGACTGTCTGCCTGCTAAACCAACATATAATCCTTAGTCCTTTTTAGATACTTGATTATAATCTTTACCGCAGTCCAATGCTCCTGCCCTGAGTTAGATTGATATCTACTAACCATGTCAATGTCAAAGCAGATGTCGGGTCTAGTGCAAAGCATAGCATATATTAGGCTTCCTACTGCCAAAGCATAAAGAACCGCCTTCATCTTTTCTATCTCATCAAGTGTCTTAGGACACTGATCCTTGGATAGAGTGATCATATGCCTAAAAGCGAGAAACCCTTTTTTAGAATCTTGCATGCTAAAACTAGCAAGGATATCATCGATATACTTTGCTTGTGATAAGCCCAACATCCTTTATTTCTGATCTCACACAAGCTTGATCCCTAGGATGTGACTAGCTTCTCTCAAATCCTTCATATTGAACTCTCTAGATAACTATACTTTTACCGTAGATAATGCCCCCACATCATTTTCGATGAGCAAGATATCATTTACGTAAAATACTAGAAGGACCACCACGCTTCCGTAACGCTTCTTGTACACACAGGACTCATCTGGACTCTGATCAAAATCAAAAGACTTTATGGCTTGATCAAACTGAGTATTCCAAGACCTTGATGCTTACTTAAGTCCAAAAATAGATCTCTTAAACTTGCACAACATGTGCTCCTGGGCGTTTGCTATAAAATTATCTGGTTGTATCATATAGATACACTCGTCAAGACTTCTGCTAAGGAAAGATGTCTTGACATCTATTTTCTAAATTTCATAATCAAAATGAGTAGCAATGGATAAGAGAATCTGGATAGACTTAAGCATGGCTACCAGCAAAAAAGTTTTCTCATAATCGATCCCTTCTTTCTAAGTGAACCCTTTTGCAACAAGCCTGGCTTTGAAGGTTTCAACCTTCCCATCTGCTCCTCCCTTCCTCTTGCATCTAATGGGTTTTATCCCTTCAGGTGGTTCTATAAGTTCCCACATCTGATTGGAATACATAGATTCCATCTCTGAATTAATAATATTTTGTCAAAGATCTGCATCTTTTTCCTGAAGTGCTTTATTGTAGTTACCGGGTTCGGTATCTAGTTTTGCTTAGATCTTGTCAGAACACTCTCCCAAGAACATATACCGATCAGGTTGATAAACAACCCTCCCAATACGACGAGGCACTATCTGTGTCTATACCATGTGCACCAGCATCCTGTTCATGATTTGTACCTATCCCAATAATCCTACCACTACGACGAGGCAATGGGATATTAGTAACTTATGGTTCCTCTTCTGTTCTATTGGTATTTCTTCTCATTTCTTCCAGAACAATTTTACTATTCGGCCTGTGGTCTATTATATAATCATTTTCTAAGAATCGAGCATTGGTACTAACAATGACCTTCTGATCCTTAGAATTATAAAATAAACTACCTTTTGTTCCCTTGGAATACTTGACAAAGAAATAGACTTCTGTCCTCGGTTCTAACTTACCCGCCCTCCCTTTCAGCACATGTGTTGGACACCCTCAAATTCGAATATGTTTCAGACTAGGTATACGCCCGGTCCACAATTCTGTGAGAGTAGACGGTACTGACTTAGAAAGTACCAAGTTCAGAATATAAGCCGCTATCTCTAATGCGAGTCCCCAAAATGAATCGGGTAAACCTGAATAGCTCATCATAGACCTTACCATCTCCATAAGAGTCATATTTTTTCTTTCTACTACTTCATTTTGCTGCGGAGTGCCTAGTGCCGTCAATTGGAATATCATTCCTTCCGATAATAAGTAGTCCCTAAACTCTTCGAAGAGGTACTTCCCACCATGGTCAGATCGTAGTGATTTGATACTTTTATCCAGGCGCTTCTCCGCCTTCGCCTTAAATTTTTTGAATTTCTAAAAGCATTCCGACTTACATTGCATTAGGTAAATGTATCCACACCTCAAGTAGTCATCAATGAAACTGACAAAGTACTCAAAGCCACCTCCAACCCAGATTATCATAGGACCACATACATCAGAATGAACCAGTTCTAACGGTTCTTTAGCTCTATAGTCTTTGGCCGAAAAGGGCCTCTTGGGCATCTTACCCTCTAAGCAGGATTCATAGATTGGAAGTACCTCCATTTCTAATGAACTCCAAGGTCCATCTTTTACCAGTCTATTTATCCTTTTTAGATTATTATGACCCAAGCGTTAGTGCCAAAGAAACGTTTGGTTCATTAAAGAATAAAACTTTCTTTTATATGGTAAATTAGATGTGTTATTCAATTCAGTTAGTTATAGTATATGAAAGATAAGAGATACAACATACAGATCATCCACCAATTTATTAGAACAAATAAAATAATTATTTTTCTTAACAACTACAGAATCATTAAAATGAACAGAAAATTTTTCCTCTTTTAAACTAGAAATCGAAATTAAATTTATTCTAGTTGATGGTATATAAAGACAATCTTTTTGAAGCAAAATCTTATCTCTACTAAAACTGAGTGTAACATCTCCTACTACAACTGCTGCCACCCTTGTATTATTACCCATATGCAGATAAATCTCCCCATCACTAAGTTGTTGGGTTTCTTGGAACCCCTGCAATGAATTGCAGACATGATTAGTAGCTCCAGTATCTATACACTAGGTATCGGTAGATAACACTACTAAACATGTTTCAACCACCAGTGAACAGAAATTACCTAATTTGTTCTGCTTACTGAGAAAAATCAGACACTACTTTTTATAATACCCAAACTGGTTACAGTGATAGCACTTGTCTCTCGGCTTCTTCACACCAATTTTTTGTCCCTTAACTTCTTTTGGACCTGTGCCTTCCTATTTTTGAACTTTTTTCTTCTTCTTATCTTTCAGCTTAGAAGAAAATCTTTTTTCAGCCACATACACAGAACCTGGCTTCCTAAGAACACCCTCGGCTACTTAAAGTTGTTTAAAAAGTTCTGCCAATGAAAAGCTGAGCTTATTCATGGTATCGTTCAGGTAGAACTACTTAAAGCTATCAGGCAGTGACTGGAGTATGATATTGACCTGGATTTTCTCGTCAATTTTAGATCTTAGTATCTCCAGTTCATTCAGAAGAATATCATCTTCAGAACATGATCCCTAACTTGGGTGCCTTCAGCCATGCTTATATTCATTAGAGACTTCATGACCACCTGCCTAGCAGCACGATTTTGATCCCCAAACATTTCTTTGTGGGTCATAATTATGTCATAGGCATTGGGCATAGACTGATACTGATACTGAAAAATATTTGACATGAAAGCCAAAATGTAACAAGGAGCTATCTAATCGTCTTTCTACCACTTTTGATAGGCCTGGGTTTCCTGTTCGTTCGCCCCTTCATCAAGTACTTGTCGACAAATCTCAATTAATATAAACTTATAATCCTCAGCAGTTAAAACAATGTACAAATTTTTTTTTTCAGTCTACATAGTTTGGTCCTGTTAGTTTGCTTTTTTGAGTATTGACACGCGAGGATTGAAAGACATTTTAATCCTGAGAATCACATAATTAAAAATAACCGATAATTATGATGAGTAAAATTTTGAATTTATTTTAATTTTGTTCCCTCTACCATTTAAAAAAAATCGTCAGCAGTCTAGTACCCTGTAAATAGCATGCCTCGATAAAAGGACGTCTACTATCCATCGTTTGTCCAGACAAGTCTATTTCTATTAATTTTACTATCTAGGCAACTGCCCTACCAAGTAAAATTAAATAACTGATATAACTTCGGTCCAATAAAAAATAATAGTGACTCAGATGGAGAGTATAGTAATTATTTACCGTTAAGTATTAACCACCACCTAATTCCAAATCAATCGCTTCGCAATGAATCCTTTGTTACGGTTGGTATACTAAAAATCATATTTCTAATATTTAATTTTATTTTAATAAAATTAATTTTCTAGTTTATGAAAATCTTTATGAGTAATATATGTATATCATTTCTTTAATATTATGCATGGATGTCCAATATTTTATATAGTATTTAATCTAATGTGTAGAGTACGGCTTATACACAGAAGATTAGATTTTAGGTTATTATCGAATATTAGTTTTATGTTCACAGTTTGGATAGAAATTGACATACCATTGGTACAACTGTAGCACAAAGTTTTAGTAGGCACGCCTTGCTTACGGAGAACAGATAATAGCGTCGTCTATTATTTTGACTCTCTGTGTTAGTACACGTTGTATATATTGAACGAGATATATTGGGATAATTAATTTTATACTGACTATATAAATAAATTCACACTCCAAGGTTATTATAAATAGTACTTGTCCTCTTAATCCTGAAATAATTATTGATTTTCGTATATTTAATATTTGTTATTTTGATTCATTAGAAGGTGCGATCTTATATGGGTCTATATTCCTAGTGAGTTGGATAGCAGTACTATTTATATGGTGATTATTAATTATTGATAGATTTCACATTTCAAAAGATCGGGATTAACGATATCATAATAAAGAGATTTATAAGTTTTGACCGAGCCAAACTCTACAGGTAGATTTAATTATTCGGTGGTCAAATAAGTTAAGTGAAAATGTTTAAAAAATTACGATATGCGGATTAAATTAAATTGTCAATAATTTTATTTAATTGGCGGATATCGAAAATCTTAACGTGGGGAGAAATGATAACCATTTAATAACATGAGCTCAATGCAAGAAGGTCTTAAAATTATGGGTTAGAGTGCAATTATAGTTCTTTAGTGGTGTGAATAGTAATTCAGTGTTTTATGAAATTTGCAAAAATAGTTACTAGTTTTTCATAATTGCAGATACCGCTATGAGGTTTACTTTATTGCGAAAACTGTTGTTGGGTGTCTGTGTTCCACTGGAAGTCTTACTCATAATTACTCTATAGGTCCCTGCTGTAGCCTTATAAATATGCGGGTAGGCGGAATCAATTTGATAACTTGTCTTTCAAGACTAAAGATGTCCAAGTTCTGCCAGTACTAATTCTTGATAAATTATAGCCCACCCTACATTCAAGAATCTCATAAGAGGATACAGTAGAAGATCTGATAGGAGCTTCAACTCGGATTCAAATCATAGTTGAAGATTCGACCGGTAAAAAGGTGTTCTTCTAAAATTAATTATGGTTGCACGGGTTTTATTTTGATCGTTCGTCATCAAAAGTTTTATCTTGAGCCTATTTCGGTGTTTGCCCGTCCAGTTAATTATTTTTGAAAATCGTTTACAAAAATAATGATTTTGGTAGTCTTGCCTCTAACAATTGGTATTAGAGCCATTTTGTTTTTCGTTTACGGTTATCGGGATCAGGTAGTTTTAGAACTGTGCTAACTTAGTTTTGCAGGCCTTCTAATTCCAATTTTATGATCTTTTTTTTCATATTTGATTGAATGGGTTTGAATGATGTTTATTTTTTAATCACGGGGATTGACCGTAATAGATCGAATGTGAGCTTTCGGGACATAGGACCGATGTAATAGCTAGTTTTTATTTTTAAAATATCTATTTCTATTATTTAAGACCATGTTGAATAAATATTTAAGAACACGAAGAACGGAGACGGCACCGATAGTGGTTCAAAATTTTACAGGCCACGGATCACGGTAAATTTTTAATGATTTTATATGGTTTTTTATGGTTAGTTTTCTGCAAATATTTATATTAAAAACATCATAAAAAATAAGTCAAAAACAGTGAGAAAAAATTACCAAAATAGCCCAATTTCGGCGGCTTTGCTGGTACTGGTGTTGGAAACGCGGAAGAAAAATTTAGAACCGGCGCCGTGACCGTAAAAAAGGGCGCGTGCATTTTTCTTGTAAAATGATAACATTAAACTGATATATTGTTATAAAATATACCTTCAAGAAACTTGTTCAAATTTCTTTGATGCAAAACAATGATCCGAGACGACCCAATGATCTTCTCACGTATATCCCGACGCGCATGACAATCCCGGCGAGTGGGCACCGATCCGGATCTTCGTGTATCCTTGCCTTGGTTTCATTCTCAAACTCTTTCTCACCAAAAAGCAAAAATAATTTACTAAAAGGGAGAGGGA